>CM029662.1:15843563-16012374 GCA_017311315.1 Dendrocalamus latiflorus
GAGCCATGATTGCGAAGTAGCAGTTGGATGAAGAAAAGCAATTCTGTAAAGTGGTGCATGCCTACATGGAGTAGAAATTAAGGAAGGCATATTTGCATATTGCTTAGGCCATGGATGGGATGTGAAAGAAGTTCAAGATTCATTTTAGGGAGAAGTATGTCATGAGCCATGCCAGGGGGATCGCAAGCATGAATGTACCATCAGCGAATTAGTGACTTGCACGTGCAACAAGATGAAGCTGCTTCACAACCTTGCTCGCATGTGTACGTAGCATGTGTTGTGTGGTAGCAGTCATCCGCGTAGTACATATTAGAATACTATAACATCCATCATTAGTGTGGGAGTTGGAGCATGTATTATAAGGACCTTTGGCTAGGGGAATTGAAGTGGATGCTGAACAACGCACTCAAGCAGTCTAACCACAAAAGATGGTAATCCTACCTCATCTGCAATGACATAGATGACAGTCAGCATGCCCAATAGGCTAGACCATGAAAGTGTAGGCTATGCAAGACAGCAGGGCACTCAATGAGGGACTACCCAAATAAGCCAACTTTGTAAGTCGTACCGTAGACATGACAATGTGTACTACCTTCACTTATGTACCACGAGCGGTACCTATGTTTATGTTGTACATGTCAAACCTAATTATGTAATGGTTTATGTTTTGTTCTCATTAGACTACTATGATCTGAAATGTACTGTTGTGTGACAAGTCGCTCTTAGTAGTTGCTGGTGCAACTAGATTTGTAAGGTCAGCATGTCGTACGCAACAATGTATGTCACTATTTCAATGAAGTAATGGCTTGCAATATAACTTTTCATATTTTTAATTAAGTTGAGTCATTATGTTGTGTTGACATGTTTTTTCTATAACTTTTACATGGACACTGACACGTTCTTTTCTGTACTGTAGGAAATGGCCTCTAGTGGTGGCGACGAGTGGGGTACGTTGCTGGACCCATGCTGGGTTGGTCAGCATTGTTTTCAGGCATGGTTAAGAGGTGATGCGCCACCACCTTTGTACTCTAGGGTCCTCAGGAGCACTAGCCTCTCGATGATCATGATGTTCCAGTTCTACGACAGACTTGGTTACTGCCCATAGTGAGGATGATGCACATTGGGCACTTGTTCGTGTTGCACTCGCTGCTTCTGTTAGCGCTTGTTGACTGATGAAGGCCAAAGACCCACACATTTCACTTTTGGTAAGGAAAGAGGACCATCACATTGTAGGATATTGCTTACCTTACCGGGTTACCACTACATGATCGCACCGTGGTTCCACCCCCAGATCAATCGATTGGAAGATATGTCTGTTGCACAAGTTTGGTCATCCTGTTCCAGACAGGATCCCACGTGTGCCACATTTGTGGTTGTGATAGTACATGTACTGCTGAGCAGATGTGCCATGGGAGATTGTGAGGTCCCACCTAGTTGCTTTCCTCCTCTTCCTGTTCTTGTGGGTCTTGTTTCCTATAGCTTAGGGCGATTGGGTGTACCCTAGCTACATCCACCTCACTAATTCCTTGGTCGACGTTGAGTTGGTGAGGTCCCACTCTACAATTGGGTCTCGACTATAATGTGCATAACATACAAGGGTTTGTGCAATAGCTCGTAGCATGCTACAAGCAAGCCGAATCTCGCCAACTACTACACCTTGTTGCATTTGTGCTCATGGGAACACTTCTCTGTTGGTTGGCCATACTTTTGGGTGAAGGTGCACCCGTAACGGTTGGAGGCGCAGTTCTACAGCCACAACGATGGCGAGGACCCAATGGACGAACCCGCCAGGGTACTCGTTAGACAGCTAGCCAATTAGGATGGTCGAGGGAGAGACCACGACGAGTGTATCCAGAGTTCCACAATGTGTTTGAGACCTTGCACGAGGATGTCGTTGTGTGGATGGTGTGGACTACACAATTCATCTTGAAGACTGCATCATTCGGCTTATTAGTATAATGCGAGTAGGACCAGGACTACTGGTTTACGACTTGTCATTTTGTATTCTCCCATATGGTGGAGCAGTACCCCACCCAGCAATTCTTGAGATAGTTCAGCCTTCACTAGCAAATGCCACCAGCACCGGGTCAACCTCTCCTGAGACACATTCACGTGTAAGTGAAATAATTTGTTAGCCTTTTTCATACAATTCATTGTGTTAACTTCTAAATCGCATACAATTCATTACTTTTTTGTTTTCCTACTGAAATATCAGTTACATACCACACCTTTTTATAGGCAAATTAAGAAGGGATAGAAGAGCGATGATTGGAGTTAGGCACATCTATCGTGGATGATGACGTGGTAGCAATCTACAAGGACACAGGTCGAATAGGAGTGATGAATGTACGATCTAGACACGTACATAGTGTACTTGCAGTTGTATGTGCCACGCACCCATTGCAGACTGACGGGGTCCCCTCCACAGTGCTCGATGGAGGCCATGCAAGCCGACAGGTTAGCACTTGGCCTGGACCAACACTGTGTGGTATGATGTGATGAGACGGTATGTTAGACCATGTGGCTAGGTCTAGAATATTTATGATGATGAATAATTGACAATAATGCTTATTGATACTATTTGAGGTGTGTGGCGTGTGTAGATTTATATTGGTCAAGTTGAAAAGAACTTGTGCCAGAAAAAGATATCGCTTTGGTCTTTGCATTTGCAGGGTAACTTGAAGATAATCATGGTCTACGGTAAAGACCAGGAGATGGCTTGGTGCAAAGTCATGGTTCAGAGGGTTAAGGATGCTATCAAAGATAGTCGTGCTCAAGTTGGGGTGCATGGAGATCAAAGATGGATGATGCATGTTGGAGCTATAAAGGTGCGATCCAGAGGCTACAACACACGACAATTTTGGAGTGTCCAAAATTGGCTAGTGCGACAAAAGTTGAAACTAGTGTTATGTAGGGGTTTCGAGTCCCTTATTTATTAGAATTAGATAAGAACTCGTTTAGGCCCCAGATTATAAATAGAGACAGGGTTAGGGGCTAACCCCAGGGTTGAGAGATGCAATTTTCGTGCAAGGGTTTGAGGAGTGCTAGGAGGGTACTTTGTAGCCACAAACATAATCCAACAATAAAAATTAGATCTATTTTGAGAAAAAAAAAATACATCGGCAGCATGTGTGCTGCTTTGTATCATGAGGCGATGAAATTGAATCAACCTCAACATTACTCGGTCATAGAGATTTTATTCGGTGCACCTTGTGTGACGAAATTTGCTCAATCTCACATGCATTCATGCATCATGGCATGCTTTTTCCCTACGGCACGTGCTGCTTCGCATCGCAAGGCAATGTGTACCTTAGCAAGGCCATAATTAGCTATTTAGCTATCATGAACAAATAACATGACAAGGCTGAATTCTTTGGCTAAGTATTGATTAGAGTATGATTCTAACTTGAGATGTGTCATGTTTAAATACCTAGTTAAATCTTGATTCTAGGTCAAGTATAAATTTAGCCATTTGAGTTCCTTCTTGAATCACTCTTAGCTTTCTAGAAATACATGTGGCAAATTGTGGTGAAATTGCTAATTATTTATGTATCGATGTTTTAGTATTGATCTTACGTATGATTTGTTTGGGTTAGAGGAACTCTTGAAGACCTAGCTATGACCATGCAGAGAAAAGACACATGGATTTTTATACGGGTTTGGGCCTTCTATTGAGAGAATAACAACCCTACTCCTATGTGGATATTGCTCAATGAATTGATTACAATAGAGAAAGTAATGCGGAAATCGTTGCTCTACTTCTATTCTCCCTTGGGTTTGTCCCAGTCCCCCTCCTCTTCTCCCTAACGTCTACCTTTATATAGCTTGCATGGCGGCAATAGTTTCTCTTTGCCAAGAGACGTCATAATGATTCGAATGATAACCGTTCGACGGGAGTTATTATAGACATGGTATCTCACTCATCATGCGACGGCTTCTACCAGGAAGAAGTTATGTGCACTTATTTTAGAGAATAAATATTGATGCTAACTGCCTTGTCAGAGAGGCCTATGATGCAATGGGTTGTCATAGATAGGTCAGTCAGAATTTAGCTTAGTCGTAGGAGGATCTATGACCACAAGGTGGTCCCAAGATAACTTACGAATATGTCATGGTTGTAGGAGAACTTACAACTATGAGGTGCTCATAGGAGAGGTTTACGACCAAGGAGTGGTTGTCGTAGAAGAACTTACGACTAAGGAGATGTCGTAGAAGAGCTTATGACTAAGGAGTTGTCGTAGAAGAGCTTACAACTAAAGGTTAATTGTAGAAGATCTTATGACTACCTTGTGAAATCTCTCTCTTATAGATAAGGGGTATACTCAATGAGTATAATAACGTAACCATATCATTTACAGATAAATAATAATTTGAGGATTGGTCATATCCTCGTTAGTATGCATCTCAATGATTCTTTCCCATAAGACGGCTTGTCATTGCACTAGGCATGAACTTGAAGAGAGTTTTATATGACCGAGATCATAAAACCTTATGTTTTTGGCTTGGCATGATTGAAAAATAAGGCTTGAGATGCTGCAACTAATGAAATGTGAGTCAAGTTAGCTCAAAAAGGTAATTATAAATGTACTGAAATTAATTTGGGCTGAAGCTTAGGAGACCATTGTAGATGGCTCCTAGTTTATGATGTGCTTTACTGAGATAAGCCATAATCAAGTGTCAATAATAAAGTGCTATATGTTGGGTTATGTAAATCTATGTTCAGTTTTGTGCTTTAGATTGGTACTTGTGGCTCACTAAGTTCTTGATTCTAGCATCTAGATTTAAATATGTATTTTTAGATGGCTATCTTCTTTAGTGATATCTTTAGCTTAATTGGTCATTTTTGTGAAGGACTGCCATGTACATTAATTTGCCTTTGTTATATATGCATGCTTATGACCGAGCAAACTTTATAAGAGCATGACTTTATACACATCAATTTAATTGGTTTAAATAATATTTTAAGTTTTCATGGTGTTTTTTCTTTAAATGTTTTTAGATCAATGATACTTGGATGTGAGTTCTCTCTTTGTTGGTTCGTTCTTTGTGCCTTGATGATTACATTGCCAAAGGTGAAGAGATTTAGGAGAGTTGTGGCGCAAAATATTAAATGCTTTTCGGTATGCTTTGTGAGAGATTTGCTTTTCAGTATGCTTTGTGAGAGATTTGGAAGAGATTGTGGCTTGTGGCTTTGAATGTCTTTTCATATTCAGTTCTTCACTTAGACCTATTTGAAGTCATGATATCTTGAGGTTTTGTCAATATATTCATCAATGAGGAGATTGTTAGACCATGTGGCAAGATCTAGAATATTTATAATGATGAATAATTGACAATAATGCTTATTGATGTTTTTTGAGGCGTGTGGCATGTGTAGATTTATGTCGATCACGTTGGAAAGAATTGAGCTAGGAAAAGATGTTGTATTGGTCTTTGTATGTGCAGGGTAACTCAGAGACGATCATGGTCAACGGCAAGGACCAGGAGTTGGCTTGGTGCAAAATCCAGTCTAGAGGGTCAAGGATGTTGAAGGAGACAGTTGTGCTCGAGCTGGGACATGTGGATATCAAAGATGGATGATGCATGTTGGAGTTATGGAGGTGCGATCCGAAGGCTACGAACCATGATAATTTTGAAGTGTCCAAATCGGGTAGTGTGCCAAAAGTTGAAAAACCCATGTTACATAAGGGCTTCGGATTCCTTATTTGTTGGAATTGGATAAAAACTCATTGGGCCCTAGACTAATAGAGATGGGGTTAGGGCCTAACCCTAGGGCTGAGAGGTGCAATTTTCATGCTAGGGTTAGAGGGGTGCCAAGAGGGCACTTTGTAGCCATAAACATGATCCAGTAATAAAAATCAGATCTATTCTAAGAAAAAACATCAGCGGCACATGCTGCTTCGCATCGCGAGGTAATAAAATTGAATCTACCTTGGCATTGCTCAGACATGGAGATTTTATTTGGTGCATCCCGCACAACGAAATTTTCTCCATCTCACATGCATCCGCGCATCGTGGCATGCTTTTTCCCTAGGCCAATGTCAGCGCCTGAAACAAATCCTACAATATTGCGGACGTCTTCAATTTGTTTTTTAATCACTTTCTTCTCTGGACCAAGGTAATGAAAGCGACATCATCTAATTCTTTATTTCTTTATTCTACTACAGTAACATGTACTATTCATTGCAAGCGGTAGATTCAATTTTCAATCGACTGCTACAATACTAGAATTGTAGCTTGCTATAGTAATCGGGAAAAATATTTTTTTGCTGTTGTTTTGTTTTCTTGTTTTTGTTATGTAACAGGTTGGACAATCAGGAGAAAATAAATTTGAGGAAAAAGCTTCTACTACAGATTACAATCATTCCCCCCCCCCCTCTGATTGCCATCGACGGTCCTATATGGTAAAACATTTCATGTTCATATTTGTACTGCACTGATCATGCATACATGACTAACCTATTTCGTCTGTTATTGTAGTATGACTAGCTTCGCTGTATTGTGTTCGAGGATGGTGCCACGTTGCACCAAGAATGTTTGAGCACCTTCAAACACCTTCAAGTGTCCATCCATAACATGTACGATGATGCCACACATGCACTAAGGACCATCAGCTTTGGCTGTCCTAACGATGCCCTTCTTCCATAGGGCGACGAGGCACACCAGCATCCATCTGCAGCTTCGTTCGCATGTTCTAGCTCCTCGACATATCGCCCTAGTCTCGGTCGTTTGTTGTCTACACAACGCACTACTCCGGTATGCCAATTTCATAACTTTCTACAATCAGCGTGATACTTCCGTCTTCATCATGGAGGCGTTTTCATGTTGGCTGTTTGCACTAAAACCACTCTACTTCCGTCTTCATCATGGAGGTAACCCAACACAGGACCTCCCGTACCAGGGGGTGGATGCCAGAGCACTACACATTCATGCTCATCACGGAGGCAGCACGTGGCACTCTAGGAAGTGATGATGATTTGCCTTTCCAGGACTACGAGATTCATTACAGCAATTACGCACCAGCCGACCACCCGCACCTGTGGTAGCGTGACCAGTGGTACGATCAGGTGTACGACAGCTACACTATCTACCGGTACGATGCAGTCTATGCTGTGTTAGGCGACACTGGAGTAGACTACCCTAGACTGGAGTACCCCACAATAGAGTACCCTGAACGATCATCTTCCTGCAACTAACCAAACAACATGAATGTGTAGGTCTTAAGGAATGAGTTTTGAGAGTGGACTGGGGGTTCATCATCCACCCAGCACATGACACCGGTACGTCTTTTTCGAACTGGAGTTCGCATTGCAATTGTACCTTCTACCAACCTAACAAAATATATTTCCCTCCACAGGACGCTAGTACTTTCATAGAGTACTGGGTACAGCAGATGTTCAGCACTCAAGAGATTGGGCCCAATCAGTTATTTTGTGCCTCAGTTCTCACTTGGCCATTGCAGTGCAACTTGCATGAGATACGATGCTCCCTCGATAGGTTGACTTTCCCAGAGGGCCAGCTTCATCGCATGAGGAAGCGACTAGCTAATCGGCCTTGACCCTGTACTATGCAGGAATTTAACACTTTGCATAGAGTTTGTCAACATGTTCCCATGCATCACGTACATATCAATTATGTACTGCAAGTGTTACTTGTGTTTATGTTGTATGTGCTGAACCTAATTATGTACTCATTTATGTTTTGTTCTGGTTGAACTATTATGATCTAGAATATAGTGATGTGTGTCAAGTCATTCTTAGTAGATGTCGATGAATCTAGATTTGTAAGGCCAGCATGTCATTGTTTCAATAAAATAATAGTTTAAAATGTCCATGATGACCACCACTTCATGTGGGTGACCTATGGTATTCCTTTTTTTTTGGCCTTAGGGGCATTCCCTCTCAAGCACAATTAGAACTATGCCATCAATGTCATTTCTATTCAGTAAGGCCCACACATATCTTAGATGTAGTTCAGTTTGATGGTCTGTGCATGTTACCATTTGCATCGTACAAGTAGTGCAATTTAAAATTCCACAAGGAACGCCATGTTCATGCGCAAAGTTTACTGGAATTTGACAACTTGTAACACTTTTTCTGAGTGAAATGACAACACACACCAGTTTTTCTCAGTAAATTGATAGCACATGCCAGCTTTTCTCAATGAGTTGACAACATGCGTTATCCTTTCTCAGTGAGTCGACAACACACTAGCTTTTCTCATTGAACTGATAGCACACGCCAGCTTTTCTCAGTGAGTTGACAACACACATTTGCTTTTCTCACTAAGTTGATAAAACACACCAGCTTTTCTTAGTGAATGGATAGCAAGCGCCAGTTATCCTTAGTGAATTGATAACACGCACTAGCCTTTTGCAGTGAAGTAGTGTTCGGTGCTAACTTTTCTCGGTGAATTGATAACATGTGTCAGCTTTTCTCAGTGAGTACACTTCTATTTAGCAAAATTTACTCTCAAACACTACACACTAACTGTCTATAAAAAGGGGCCAGACTCCATGACCAAAGCCAACACTCCACCAAAGCTGATCTCAACAATACAGGGAGAGGGGAGGGAGAAGAGAGGAGAGGTAGAGGTAGAGGATGTCACTTTGCTAGGGTTAGGGATATCGAACTACAGAGAGATGCGTCAAAAGTGGAAGTGGGTTGCCAAGAATAAGATATCCTATCTTGATAATTCTTACATTGATGCACCTATGTCACCGGAGTTTCACGTCCGTAGTGCGACTGTGGTAATTCGGCATAGATCATTTGGTCAACACATCCAGCCATCGCCGCCCGGGCACACTGCATGTGTGGCAATAACCTTGTAAGTGAGTATCACATATTGATAAATCACATTGCATGTTTCATTTCACATAGCGCTAACCTTCTCCATGCATGATGGTAGGTGACGGAGTGTTGCTACTTGTTCCAATGGATCGATAGCCTAGAGAGGTACGATAGGGCATTTGTCGAGCAAAAATACATACTCAACTACCTAGTTGTGCTTGAGAACTTCACCCGTTGGAAACCTTACACCCCGAAGGACAAGGGAAAGGCCAAAAGGGGGGAAGATAAGGAAAAGCCACCAATGGCCCCCGATGCCCCTGCTGAATGGGAGGTTATTGTGGACTGGGACAAGCTTGTACATCTCCTACAAGTCAAGAGTTGGGCTACCATCGTGGAAACCAAAGCCCACAGGGAAGACAATGGAAAGGCACCGATGGACCCAAATGCATAGGACATATGACCGCAAGCTTAACTTCTTTTTCATCCCTAGTGTTTTCAATTTTAAAAGGCGTATATGTATCTTAGTTGTAGTTCAAGTTGATGGTTCGTGATGTTGCCATTTGTATGATAGGAGTAGTAATGCAAACATATGCATCAACCAAACCCTACACATAATGTAATTTACACCTTCATTATGAAATGTTATGGTGGGCTTGAAATGGTAAATTACTTAATGCAACATGAGGCGAACTAGTTAAATTCAAATGTTAATAGTTAGAATTATTTCAAAACTACTAAAAACACAAAAATGCAAGAATTTTTTGTAAATCACACATTTTAATTAATAAAAATTAATATTTTCAAAAAATGTATTATTTTAAAAATTGAACTAAATAGGGGCAACCTACCACACCAGATATACACAGCAGCTCTCTTGCCACACTTGTCGATTGTGGTAGGAGGTGCCGAGCGCACAGTGAGCGGCAGCTCTCCTCCTCCCGTGCTGGTCAAGCACAACAGGCGAACATGTCACGCCTCCTACTGAGCTCACATAGTGCTACAGGCCTACCCGTCTTGTTGAGATCATGTAGTGTGGTAGGATCGTTGGGCCCACCACTTGTCGTGCCCGTTCGTTCACTGCCGAGCTAGAGCGAACTGGCATGGTCCTCACCTCCTACCGAGCTAGAGCGAGCTGCCATGGTCCTCACCTCACCACAACATCCTCATATGATCCCGTCACTACCATGGGCTCTCACTTCCACTATCATCACCCAAAGCTACCATCGATGCTACCCGCCACCATTGTTGTTTGGTTGATGATGGTTCACTACAAAGGTGTCAGACCTAGATTTTATCGATGCGGAATCCTTTATGATTACAACGTACTATTCCCTAGATCAATAGATAATGTTCATAGATACAATACTGAATCATCTCATACACACATGAACCATACCAAACACTTATATTACATAACATAGCTTAAATATCCCATATTGGGTAGAGTTTCCATGACGGGCCGATTAGGCCAAAGGTTTACATTACAAAAGTGGAAGCAGAATCGAATAGTAAAAGATGACGCCACACCTTGCCACAGGCAAGCAACTAGGGATAAATGATGCCATACTACTTTCCAAAAGTCTGGATAATAGATGTGCATACAATCACTATCAAGTCTCCCTATATGAGGTAAGGACTAGAATGCTAGAGAACACCCTAATCTCTACCATCTTCCTCTCCATTTGGTCTTAGAGTGGCATAGTAGGCATAGTGGCGCGGATACACTCATATCTTGCACCTCTCGGTTAAATATATTATTTAACTGAAATGGATTATTGAGCTGCATTAAATATTATCACGTGAACTCTAATTTAATTGGGTCTTTAATGATTATACTTGGAGATACAGAGCTACTACTATTTTATTTAATTATATACAGACCTATACTTGATTTGTACAAGCCTAAAGTGAAGATGTGTTTAGAAAGTCTCGTCGACACTAATGCATCGTCCATCACTTCAAGTGTCCAAGATAATGAGGACATCCCAATCAGACCGATTACACGAGTTAAAAAGATTAATCAACTGGTGAACTCGCTCTTAATTAAATTTGGCTTTAATTTACGTGAAAATTGGTTACTACCTAATGCTAGTATTTTAATTATTTTTAGACTTTTGTGGAATAAGAACGATAAAAGAGAAAATCATACGACACCAGGAAAGTATATAGTTGCAGCCGAAGAAACAGAGGAATAACACGCTATATTGGAGAAGGACAGCAGCAGCAGAAGCCACATTCGCAGCGGCCAAAAAAAAGATGACCTGTTGGTGCTAGTCTACCTAACCAAGTCAATTCCATGTCCCATCCCATGTGAAAGGAGCTTGCTGCGCAAGGGAATAAAGAAAGAAGAGAGAGAAGTTAATTAGTTGGAGAGAGAAGTTAATGCCTATTTGCATGATCAAAGTGACGTGCAACTAATGGATGGAGAGAGAGAAGTTAATGCCTACTTGCATGACAAAAGTAATGTGCTGATTTGAGGCTGCTGTTGGTGGACCCACGGTGTGAAAGGAGCTACCATGATTCACGTGACGAAGGCCTGCGTGCCCTTTATTTTTTTAGCCGAACAAGCCTTTGAGCCAGTTTCGGGTCTCGTTTTTTGGCTAGGAGACCGTATGCGTGATAAATAGCTCGATCATTTTCTTTTGTAAAAACAGACCACAGAAAACAGATCTATTATTTTTCTAGAGAATTATACGATTATTCCTCCTAAAGTTTGGTATATGATTGCAACTTAGAGGGGAATCAGGCGTTCATCCCCGTCGTTCTTATGTTTCCTTGTGATTATCCAGAGCGACGACGCGTCTACTTGGTAGTTGGGTAGACGGGATCACGAGCATGTGATTGGGCGAATTCTTTTGTCGCAGGTTGTTGTTCAAACAGTGGTTGGCGCAATCGATTCGTCGGGTTGCACGGATCCAAAATTATCTCCATCGATCCTACGCCGTGAAGATCGGGCAATCCCTGCATCATCTTAGTATCACAGCGCAGTTGACACGGTAGGATCGATTTACCCATAGTTATATTTATTTTTTTCCTATACACAAAAAGCCAAAAAAAATCTAAACCCTAGTTTTTGCATCTGTTATTTTCGTGAGTTTTGTTAAGTTTTCGTCCATTAGAATTTTGTTTATGTGCTGATCATCATGTACCTTTGCGTCGCTTAATCATTGTGTGCTTTGTTTCGTCTAAACCGAAAAAAAATCTCGATTGCTACAGTACCATTACAGTATCTGTGAACAGTACTGCTACAGTACCTTTGAACAGTGCCCGCGAAAAACGTTGTGTCGTTTCTGTTAAATATATCCTTAATTTTTCGTTCATCTTTGAGACTAGTGTTTGATAATTGCATTAAGCGCTGCTCTTGGTATTAATCTATATTTGCTGAAATTTGAAATATTTGTGCAAAGAGACGCTAAACCTTAGTGCCAACCAACAAGTAAAAGAAAAAAAGGCAGCCGATATAAAGAAAAAGCCTCTTTAAAAAAAAAAGAAAGTGAGCGTTGGCCAAATTGGGGTTAGCTAATTCAAATATATAATTTCAGCTTGTGTATTTAATTCCTTTGAGCAATCTTGTGCCCTTACATTTATATTATTGCAATTAGCTAGCGTCTCTCCTAGTATTTGGTGCAAAACGAGATATTTAATTCTCAATTTCAGATTACTTCTATTTAGCTCACTCTTTTGTTGCATCAAGTCACATTGATCTTTGCATTTGCGTTCATACACTTCACTTAAACCTTTTGGATCAGCACTTAGACAAAATATTCTAACTTGGATTATTACTTAACTTAACTACATCAAGAATTTTAGATTGTATAGGTTGATAATTTCCCTCCAAGCTCCACATATAAGCCATTGTTATAACAGCGTTTGTGCAATTAAATTCGCTTAATCTATCACCTTGTATTGTCTACTGTCACCAAAGTGCGTGCAACTCTTCAATTCCATCAAAGACGCATAAGAACTTTGGTTGGTAAGAGAAGGAGAGGTTGAGTTAATTCCACAAATAAAACTTTTCACATCCACATACATAATTTTTCTTGATGTTTGTACTAATAATGGCAGGATATTCAACATTTCGTTCCTCATAGTATGACTCTCGATACTTGTCTTTTCCATTCTATGGAAGAACATATCCGGAGAAGTATCTCAAATGGGTGGGACAACTCGAATGTGATCTCAAGTTTCTGAAGCTGTTCGAAGCCAAGAAAATGACACAAGCCACCATGGAGTTTGAAAAATATGCAAGCACTTGGTGGAAGCGATATCCTGAGAAGCCATATGTCACTACTTGGGAAGAATTGAAGTAGGTCATGAGAAATGAATTTGTGTCATATGAGTATGAGATAGAATTACTTCATTATATGAAGCGCATTCGCCAAAGACGTCGATCTGTCCAATCCTATTATGATGAGCTGGATTATGCTATATCACAGGCATATGCAAAGAGAGCTTACTTCAAAAGAGGTTTGAATTCTGAGATCGCTGCTACTGTTCGTTTGAAACATGATGGTAGTATGCAGGATCTTCTGAATTATGCTATAGAGGAGGAGAAGAGAATTAAGGAGAGGCGTACACCACGATTCAACCTAAGTCCACACTTCAGTTCGTGTGCCTTTACTAGTGCGTCACATGAGAAGACGACCGAGCATGAGACTTTCCCTTCGGTCAAGGCGTCATATAGTGCTGCCCCGTTGCTATATGAGGAGATCGTGGTTGATGGTAATTACGCCATTGCTGGCCCATGATTTATAAAAGATGAGATACTTCAAAACTCATGTAAGGATGAGAGCCACGTAGCCAACTTGAGTGGGAGTGATAAAAAGAGTGAGTTGTGTGATTCCACCATATGTGAGGTTGAAAGCATCCAAATTGAGACTGAGAGATATACACAAAAAGAAAAGAGAGAAGTAGATGATAGACAAAGTGAGGTTGATTATGAAACTAACGTATTAATATCTACTTCTAGTGTTGTTTCTTACATTGTACAGATTGACATTAAAGAAGAGGAGTCGAATGTTCCACAACCGGTACCACTGAAGAAAACCGATGAGAAGATAACCACAGTTGAAGATGAAGTACTTGCTGTCCCGTTGTTACGTCATGATGATTTGATACCTACAACACCTACATCGACCGAAGAGAATGATAAAGGTAACCATATTGGTGCTAAATTTAATTGTGAAAAGGTGAGTAATTGTGAAAACTCATGTGATCAATCAAAAATTCCATGCTCTGAAATTTCTTTGGTCAATTTACATAATGTGACATTAATTACTCATAAGGAAGTTCTTACTCGAATATCTCCTAGTGATTCTTTGTATTATATCATGTTCGATGACCCTAAAGAGCTATCCATTGTGATTCAGAATGTTGCTGAAATTTCATGTTTAGAATCACTAGTTAGTACCTATGCCTACACGTATAAGTTCAATTTGATCGGAGATTATGGTGTAGATAACAAGTTCTATGTTTGTCGAATATGCATTGCATGTGATAAGCTTGCTGAATTGAAATTGCATATTTTGGATAAACAATTTTTTGTACCATATCATGATTACAATGAGATGAGTTTCAACAATAGTGCTTCATGTTTTAAAAGATTTCTTAAGCCTATTTGTTCATCCTTTAATGTACAATTATGTACAAATAATCAGAGTAGCACAGTTGAAGCAAGGAAAACACTAAAAATTTTCTCCCCCACATTTGAACAACTTAATTTTGTTTGGCTCATTAATGATTTATCCATTTACTTAGCAAAGTCGATGACGACTTTTTCTCATGAAAAGGAGAATGATGTGAATGACAATATTGCAATGCATACACCTCATGGTTACTGTCGTAATAAATGGTATGTCTAGAACAATACGAATGACACAATAATTTATATATATATATATATATATATCATGCATATGTGTTGTTTTTCTGTTTACCACGCCTTCAGGTAATTATAATGTGCTAAATGGAAAGAGTGTAAATGACAAATATATATACTATGCATACACAATGTATTCTTTTGTTTAGTGCAATTTCAGGCTATCAAAATCCGAGGACGGCTTTTCTTGAAGAAGGAGAGGATGACACGGATGCGCTCATGTCTTGCACCTCTCGGTTAAATATATTATTTAACTGGAAGGGATTATTGAGTTGCATTAAATATTATCAGGTGAACTCTAATTTAATTGGGTCTTTAATGATTATACTTGGAGATACAGAGCTACTACTATTTTATTTAATTATATACAGGCACATACTTGATCTGTACAAGCCTAAAGTGAAGATGCGTTTAGAAAGTCTCGTCGATACTAGTGCATTGTCCATCACTCCAAGTGTCCAAGATAATGAGGACATCCCAATCAGATCGATTACATGAGTTAAAAAGATTAATCAACAGGTGAACTTGTTCTTAATTAAATTTGGCTTTAATTTACATGAGAACTGATTACTACTAATGCTGGTATTTTATTTTTTCTCAGATTTTTGTGGAATAAGAACGATAAAAGTGAAAATCATGTGACACCAGGAAAGTATATAGTTGCAGCCAAAGAAACAAAGGAACAACGAGAAGGACAGCAGCAGCAGAAGCCACATTCGCAGCAGCCAAAAAAAGATGACCTGTTGGTGCTAGTCTACATAACCAAGTCAATTCCATGTCCCATCCCATGGGAAAGGAGCATGCTGCGCAAGGGAATAAAGAAAGAAGAGAGTTAATTAGTTGGAGAGAGAAGTTAATGCCTATTTGCATTATCAAAGTGACGTGTGAGCATCTTCAATAGTATGAGCTAGTTATTAGCTTTAAAATAACTTCTACAATAGTACTAACTTTTAGCATATAGCTCATAACATAAATAGCCTCACATGACATTCTCACATAATCTTAGAATGTGTGTATGAGACTAATTCTTGATCAAGAGATAGCTTTTCTCTCTCTTCTATTAAAATATAAAATAATATATTTAAAGCTAACTTATAAGTCACTATTGGAGATGCTCATGGAGAGAGAAGTTAATGTCTACTTGCATGACAAAAGTAACGTGCTGATTTGAGGCTGCTGTTGGTGGACCCACGGTGTGAAGAGGAGCTACCATGATTCACGTGACGAAGGCCTGTGTGCCTCTATTTTTTTAGCCGAACAAGCCTTTGTGTCGGTTTCGGGTCTCCTTTTTTTTTTTGGCTAGGAGACCGTATGCGTGATAAATAGCTGGATGTTTTCTTTTGTAAAAACAGACCATAGAAATTAAATCTATTATTTTTCCAGAGAGCTATACGTTTGTTCCACTTAAGTTTGGTATATGATTGTAACCTAGAGAGGAATCAGATGTTCTTCCCTGTCGTTCTTATGTTTCCTTGTGATTATCCGGAGCGACGACGCGTCTACTTGGTGGTCGGGTAGACGGGATCACGAGCATGTGATTAGGCGAATTCTTTTGTCGCACGTTGCTGTTCTAACAGTGGCTGGCGCCATCGATCGTCAGGTTGCACGGATCCAAATTATCTCCATCGATCCTACACTGTGAAGATCGG
The DNA here is from genome assembly GCA_017311315.1 of Dendrocalamus latiflorus. Taxonomy (NCBI): domain Eukaryota; kingdom Viridiplantae; phylum Streptophyta; class Magnoliopsida; order Poales; family Poaceae; genus Dendrocalamus; species Dendrocalamus latiflorus. The sequence goes on from CM029662.1 coordinate 15,859,880, forward strand.
GCAATCCCCCACATCACGAAGTGGTTTTGATCCACAGGTTCTGGGTTAATTAAGAGAGTGAGGGTGAGCACAAATAGTCGTGCTCCATGTGCCTACACATAGAATGCAATAATACAGGTGCATGGCTGAACAAAGGATGGCTTGGGTTCTTTTATTTGCTAAATGCCTTTGTTGATAGTTATAGTAAGTAGAAATTTCTAAGACTTAGTATTTTTAACTAAACCATGTTTTCTAAATAATGTGAAAGTATGCAATAATAATAGTAATGTAGGTTCCATCTATTTGTTGCATGATTCTATCCACCCTTTATAATCACTAGGTTACATCCACCCAGAGGAAATCAAAGTCAGGGTTTCATCCACCCTTTCATGTTTTTCATCCCAACCATAAAGATTCTTTTACAAATAGATACTAACTCGAGTAAGTTTCTATGCCCACTCATGACCGTGGGTATAGCTATTGGAATAGTTTTCACTTTGCAGAGATCGCACGGTAACTATAAGAGATAATCAACTTGTTATATTCTACATGTTTCCTTAGACATACAGATCAAGAAGATCACCACAAGGTCTTTATAATGCATCTCCCCAATGAGATCACACCAAGGTTTCCACCGCTGTAGGGTTCCAACAACCCCATTCCAGAGGCCCCCTCTTGTGCTACACGAAGGCTTCCATCTAGCACTCAACCCGTGTTCCACCGCATGGCGCAACCGGAGCTAGCTAGGTCGATGCAGATTAATTAGCAAGATTGTACCTATTATAGACATGTTGTTGCACTATTTTATCAGAAGATTTAGTTCTTAGGGTTATCTAGGCGGTTCTATCACAAACCACACTCTCATGCTCCATTTATACCAACACTTCTTATCATCCGTTTAGATATTTAAACAATTTTTAGGGTTTTTTAAAGTATAAAATAATTGAGTTCAATATACCAGCCACTTCCCTCTAGTGGCTGTCCAAACCAAGTTTTTTCATGTTTAAAAAGATGTTAGGGCAACTTAATGCCCCAGGTATCTAAGTAAAACTAAACATGTCACTTAGATATGAACTTATCACTAGTATGTTTACCATTATGCCTAGGGTGATATGATTCCATGTCCAAAAGTTAAGGAGTGGGGTGTAGTAGAACATTTATTAATGGGACTTAACTACAAGCTGAACAAGTATAGATTTTGCATAGTAAATAAAAAAAATGAATATTTAATAATTTTAAATTAACATAACTTGCATTGAAAATTAGGTATAGTATGATAAAAGTATTGACTCACCTTGCTCACAAGCTTGTTGGTCTTGAGGGTCCTGTTTAGGCTCTAACTGTTGCTCTTCCTGGGCTTCGTAGTGTATTCAAGCGATTGTGACAAGAATCGGATAAATACCACATATCCAAATGAACTCTAAAATTCATGATTTAACCTCAATAGAAATATCTTGATTTTAGATGAATTTAGAAATAAGTTTCATTTTATTTGGATTTAAAATGAGTGAGAATGAGTCTTCCAAAGTTTAAATTCAGAAAAAATCCCAAAAATAAACAGATGAGAGAGTGGCTGTCTCACTGCCAGCTGGCCCCTATGGTTTTAATATATTTTCTAATATACTTTCCTATTTAAAAATACATCAGAGGCTGACAGGTGGGACCAGCCGGGTTTTAATTTAGTTTTTGACTTATTTTTCTTAAAGAAAATCTAACAGCGACTAACAAGTAGGACCCTTCGGGTTTTTAATTTCTATTCAAATGATTTTCTTTAAAGAAAAGGGAAGGGTGACTAATAGGTAGACCCGTGCACAATGAAGGACCCGCATGTTATTGACTCATGGCTTTTTAAACTGGCTTTAATTAGGTTTCTAATGACCTAGACCCACATGTCAATGGCTAATTAGTTTAAACTAGTAATAGTGATTAACTCTAATTAATCACAGTCCTAATTAATTACCGAGCTACATGGCTCCTTCTCCGATTATAGAGCAGGCACTCATTGCCGTGCTCATTGCTAGCGAGGTAGGTGACGGTGAGCGACGGCAACCCCAACCCCAAAATGGGTTGCCAGGACCATGGTAGCCCTCTGGGTGGTGACGATGCGGTCGGCGGTGAACCACAGTGGCGGCATGACAACTCAGTGCGGTGGCGAAGCTCATCCTCTGAGGCAATTGTGCATCTGACGCCGCGGTAAGCTAATTTATGGCATGATGAGCATCTAAGAGGTATGAAGAGCTCACCAGAGAGGTCAATGATGCTTGAGGAAGCTTGAGGCGGTCCAGCGATGATGATCCAAGGCAGCGCGGCGGAGGACCATGGCACCAACGAGCTAGAGATGGTGATGACCCTAATTGATCTCTGGGATGGTAAGAGGGTGGCATAAGGGTGCTCTAGACAGAAGGAATTGGATCGGGACTCATCGAGGAGGAAATGGCGACCAAAAGAGAGATTCCGACTAGTGGGGAAGAAGACGATCGCTCCGACGAGTTTCCATGGGCGAGAGCTCAATTGAGCAAAGGGGAATGGAGATGGGAGTATGGAGAGGCAATGTGGAGCTCAAGGTGACTTTATAGTTGGCAGAGGCGACCGGGCGGCATGGGTGCTGCTGGCGTGGGTAGAACGTGACGTGATGGAGTAGTGGCAGACGGCGTCACTGAGGTGAGGGCACAGGGGTTGCGATGAGAAGGGGCATGTCTGACAAGGCGATGAGTCAAGGTAGTGCAGCAGGCGTGAAGGATATGCTCTCTCAGCCGATCGTTGAAGCAGCGGTCCAGGTGACACAACGACGGTGTAGAACCGGGGCAGTGCGGCGCACTGTGTCGCATAGTCGCATGTTCATTAATGGCGGTAAGTGGGCGAGAGGACAACGTTGACGCGAGCAGGCGTGGCGCATGTGAAAGCGGCAGTGACGCGGTCAGCAATTGCGATGAACGCTGGTGCGGCATGGCCAGCTCGAGCGAGTGACAAAGCCAGGGAGGGAAGAGGAGAGGCAGGCTGAGTGCGCTGGGATGGGCTAGAGAAGAAGAGGGGGAGCAGATATGGAAGAAGACCACCCTCCTCTTCCGACCCTGACCATGCCTTCCCACGTCGACCGCCCTACCTTTGACCTCGCCGCTCTACGTGACCTCCCCTCTGCCCTCCCTACCTCCGACCTTGCCACTGTAATATCGGAGGCATCGTGAACGCATTAGCACTGGGCGGTTACGGCGGCCAAGGGAGGGGGTTGAGGAGGTGGGGCATGAAAAACAAAGGAAGAAGAAAGGGGTATTTTCATTCATAATGGTATATCTCAAAGAATTGCCACTCTGTAATTGCATTTTCGATGCGGAAATTTCACAGTGGCATATCTCAAAACCAGAAACTACATTAGAATATGACACCAGCAAGGACTTTTTAAAAAAATACTGCGATCATCTTTGATAGCTCCTGCTATTTGTGATAGCTTTTCTGTTTTCTTGCCCCATCACCGCAATAATTGTGATTCAAAACACTCTGGCCGTTCAATTGCAAAAGAACGATGATTGATATTCTGAAAGGGGCGGGAGCAGCATGGTCATTTCACACCTTTGACGGACAACACTAAGGTCTTATTTGACGGACACACCAGGGATTTTGGGCTCTTAAACAAGATCTAAGGGAACTCTAACGGTAGTGGCATTTTGCACAATTCTGCGTTGGCAAAATTTATCATATACCCTCTTCATAGTTCAGAATCTAGAATATACCCTCCTACACATCCAAATTCATAATATACCCTCCTCCAATCTATTTGCTTTACAAAACACCCTCTTTATACCCTCCAATGTATTATGCTGTATTTTGGCACCAGTCACCTGCCGCCGCTTGAATCCGCCGCGCCGCCGCCGCTTTGAATCCGCCGCGCCGCCTCGCCTCGAAGCCGACGCGCCGCCTCGCCTCGATGCCGCTGCGTCGCCTCGGCCCAGAGCCGCCGCGCCGCCGCCTTGAGGCCGCCGCGCCGCCGGAGCCGCTTCGCCGCCTCGAACCGCCGGGTAAATCCGCTGCGCCGCCTCGCCTGGAAGCCGCGGCGCCGTCGCCTCCAAGCCCACGCGCCGCCTCGCCTCGATGCCGCCGCGCCGCCGCGACGCCTCGGCCCAGAGCCGCCGCGCCGCCGCCTTGAGGCCGCCGCGCCGCCGGAGCCGCTTCGCCGCCTCGAACCGCCGGGGTAACCCTAGCCCGATGGGAATGGGGTAACGGGGAAGGTTCAAGGGAATATGATGGGTGGGGGTAAAATGGGTACATTGGTGCCAAAATACAGTATAATACATTGGAGGGTATAAAAAGGGTGTTTTGTAAAGTAAATAGATTGGAGGAGGGTATATTATGAATTTGGATGTGTAGGAGGGTATATTCTAGATTCTGAACTATGAGGAGGGTATATGATGAATTTTGCCTTCTGCGTTGGTATTGGGAAGTTGAGCTCAGTTTCTGATGGTCTTTGACCTTGGCGACGGTGCTGACCTATTTTCCTTTCAAGAGAGAAAATTGAGGATTTGTCACTGTGCGACCACTGATTTAGTAATTGCCACTTTTAAATTTTATCTTGATAATTTGCCACTCCCAATTGTGAATCAACATTATTTAGGGTCATTTAAGTACACTAATGCAGCGAAAGAGAATAACCATCTTTTAACCTTACATGTAACATTCAGTTCAAGCTAGGCGGTGAAAAGTTTTATAAACGATAGCACGAACTCAGAATCTGATATTTTCAGGATGTTTCAGAACCGATGGAAATATCGGCCAATAGTGGAATTGTGTCCCCCAGTTTCGGTAGACCCAACTTTGTTGACCATTGCTGGACGTTCCACCGTCAACCGGCATGCAAAGTCAGCAATTCATTGCACCGTTTCTGCCAAGAAATACACCACCGTCACCCCGGTGCAGTCCAAGAACGGTACGGCCACCGATAGAACATTTCGTTGCTGGAGGAGTCTAGCAATGAAAAAGGGAGCTGACAGAGTTGACACTGACACCCATCCAAGTGGAAGCTGTAGAGTTTTGCAAGCAAAGAAACTGCACATAATTGGCATTTTTCTGCAGAAACGTAGAAGCACCACCATATGAGTTTAACGAGAACCCTACAAGATTTCGAAGCAGTTGTGTCCCTGTGTTGCATCTGCTGCGCTGGCAGAAAAGCTCGTTTAATGGGCTTGTGGGCTTGGTCCAAAATTTCCTTGATTATACCCATTTTTTATCAAAATTTAAATGAGCCGATTTTGAATAAAACATGGTTATGCTTAGGCTCGACTTGTCTTGTTAGCTCGATGATAAAATTGTTTCTAAATTAATAAATAATATGATACTAAATCAAATTAAGTCAATTTCGAACGAAAATCCATTAAACTAGACTTGGCTCGATAGCCAGCCCTGTGTGCATGCCTCCATGAATGAAAGAAAGCAAGGCATCATATTTTGCTGGAATTAGCAAGGAAAACCAGAACTCAACAATATGTTTTTTTTTCCCTTCGAAGCATCAGGACTGTTTCGCATGCAGATATTGAAGCGATATTTTTCTCTCTTGAAGAAACACATGATATTATTCTTACAGAAGCACATCCAGAACGATAACGGATTTGAGATAAAAAAAAAGCAATTCAAATGCATGGATAGCCGGGAATTCAGGCTTATGTTTTAGAAATTAGATGAACAACACTTTTTGCTATTGGATGGGCGGTGCCGTTCTTATGCCTTCCAGTAAGTAGAACTTCCCCCTCAAAACACCCGGAGAATACGTCAAGAATCAGCAAAAGCCTCATTCTGGATCTCCATTGTGTCCGGGTGATTCCCTTTGAATGTAGGCCCCGTTTGGCACGGTTCCACTTCACAAATAGAGTTGTTTTTTTTTGACTTCACAAGTGGAGTCGGGTGAAACTACTTTTTTCAGCTCCTTGGGTGGAGCTACTTTTGTCTCAGCAGGTTTTAAGGAACTCCTTGGGTGGAGCTATTTTGTTTTACCCCGTTTGGCATAAAACAGCTCCAAACAACTCCAAAGAACTGGTGGTGGAGCTGTGCCAAACGGGGCCGTAATGTGGAGTGGACTCATCAGAAATTAGGATACTTGACAGCTCAGCTGGATATCGTGATAATACTGCATTGGTAGTAGTAGCCTGTAGATTGAGTCGGATAAGGACAGTTTAGCATCCACAAAAAAGTACAGAGGAATATAGCAAATTATAATTGGATCAGTTTGGGATATCATTAAGTTGATACCACTTTGACAAATCATACACCATATCAGAGTTCCAAATGGCTACCAGAAGATCATCGGGACATAAATGGGCCATATATAGAGTAATTTAGCTTTTACAAACGAAGACATGTGGGTAAACCATGGATCTGAAAATGGATCAAATTCCTGGCCCGTAATTGGCTGCATCGGCCGTCTGGGTGCATCATATTGGAGAAGACAGCACCCTGTGTGGTAATGCCCATCATCGAGCGTGTAGATGGATTGTCTGTGCGCCCCATGGTCATCATGTATGGTGATGTCTGACGAGGATGTACCATCACTGGGGTTGACATTGTCCTTTGTACTATCCTGCAGCTGAAGCGCAACCTCGAGATCCCATAGCACGTCGGCCATAGTGGTTTATCAACGCTGCACATATCACTGCGGTCTCCACAAATTTTGTATGACACTGGGGAGTTATTTTCCACTGGAGGCATGGATCGATCATCTCGCTGAGGACTCCATTCATTTGGCAATGAAGCGCCCAGTCAGCCAAGATCACTTGTTCTTCTCGAAGCTCTAGATTTATCACAGGGCATGCGCACAGGACCTCGAACAACACGACTCCAACGGAGTAATGATACATGGTGCCCGATTGGATCCACCTAGGTGGTGATCGGTTCGGCTGAAAGCCTCATGGCTTATAGCTGAAAACACTGTAACTGGCTGAAAAAAGCACTGTAGCTGACAGGGGCTTATTTACCATAATTAAATTTAAAAAAAATTTAAAAATAGAAAAAACATATTAGCCCATCACGTATAATGTAAACAAATACGAGGAAAAAAAGAACCGGTAAAAAAACTCAAAAAAAAGTCAAAAGTTCAGAAAAAGATGAAATTTATGAATAGTGCAGAAATAAGCTGAAGCCAGAAGCTGAAACTATATTGATCAGGGCCATTTATCTGACGAATCAATGACACTAATCACTATATTAATACAGTAACTTGCAATAAAAGAATTTGCCCAACCACACACTTTGATCCTTGTCGACCAAAAGAAGTACACGCACGTTCACGCTGTTAGTAATATGAGTCGACTATAGATATGATTGTATCACTTTCATGTTTATGATCTTTTTGAATAATATGTTATTTTATCCTTTGAATAAATATTTTTTGTATTAATCAATAAGTATGTGACTTATTCGTGGAACTATTTATTCTTGTTTTGATTTTATTCTAAATTATCTCTGATATTATATCATTACGTGAGACAATTATGATTTATAGATCAACATATGTATTAATTGATTATCATATTTTACGGATCATAGATACGGGGATATTGAATCAATAATATGAACACATTTTAGAGAATACGGTGTTGAATTGACCTACCATGACACACTGTAGGGATTGTTATACACTTAACAGGTTGGAACAATAAAGATCTGGATTATACTTTTTGAATAGGATATGATCTCTCCGAGTGGGATACGATCTCTACTCGTGTTGAATAAAGATCCAATTAGAGGCTATATATTAAGAGAGACGTGGGGCTGAGAAGGGTATCCCAAGACACACTTATCGAAACTCTAACCGCCACATCTCAAAACCCCTACCATGTGTGCTGGTGCTAGCACACCAACGCATAGCATTCCATCCCTCGATGTGTACAACTGCAGTAAAGGCGCTGCTCGCGGCACTGATCGCAACAATCGCAAGGAGAAAATGTTTAGTTAGAGGATGATCAACTATTTCTACTACACCAACACACATTGCGTCGAACCGGCTGCTTCAACTCTATTTTTGTTGCATTGTGCATCTAGTAGTAACTATCTACAATCTCTTGCTCGCATGACTTGTTGGTTACGCGGTAGAAAATTTTAAATCTGTGCTAGTATAGTCTACCCATATTTCAATACACGCGTCTTCTCTCTTAGCCAATTCCTTTCATTGCGCCAAACGCTTCTTGGGCCAAGTCCCACACATAGGGATGGCAACGGGGCTATTCCCTGCGAGGAATACCCTCCCATGCTCCACTCCCTATTTAGCTATCGAGAGCTATTTTTCTCCTGTCCCTATCCCTACTGGGGATTTGACGGAGAACGGGGCCGATCAAGAACATAAATTTCAAAGACATCAAGGGTAATTTCTGTTGGACCGGATGGCAACAAAGAGGGGGTGAATGTTGCCAACTCAAAAATTTTCCCCCCAAGGTTCTTGATTCTATTCTCACACAACTAAAAAGTTGCAGAAAATGGAATTTTCATCCTAAAACTCAAGACAAATGGTTCAAGAACATAAAACCTTGAAGCAACCACTTCTCAGCGGTCTAACCAGCATATAAATGGCGATCTGACCAGTCTGGTGGCCTAATCGGTCCCTGTGGTCTGACCTCTCCTTCAAGGGTGGTCTAACCGCTACTACAGTTAATTCAGGCAAATGAACAGTGATTTTAGCACAAGTTCAAAAACTAAAATCGATGCAACTTTTGATCATCTAAATGATATAAAATTTTGCAGAAATTACTAGGATATTACAAACCTATTCAAACAAATGATCATGAAAATCAAAGCCAAAGTTAAGACCTTTTTCAGTTTGATGGAAGGTTGCACCAAAACTGAGGCAAAACCCCCAAACGGTGAATACGACTTGCTCATTAGTAGATGATGATCAAGATAGCTCTACATATATTTTCATATGTCATAGCAAGGTAGAACATCGAATAACCCAACTCAAAAACCCTTGAAACAAGAAATCACTCAATAAGGCCTAAATCAACCAAAACAGGGTTTCTTGATGAATTTACTATCAAAGTGCCTAAATGATAGGAGATTGATTTCCAGATGTTATCTCTATCTCAATTGCGTCCTTGGCATAGCAAGATCAAGAAGAGGGAAGAGGAGAGATCAAAACCAACTGAAATAAGAACAAATCAATCAAAATAAGTAGACATGGAGATCATCAAAGATTGATGTAGTGCTTGCTTGAGAGGGATTGTTTTATAGCCAATCCACCTTGGAGGACACAGAGCATACCAAGTGCTCTACTCTCAAACCCTAACCCTAAACAAGAGAACACATAAGAGAGGGGTTGGACAATTAACCACATGTCTCCATCCAAACCTCTTTTATGGGTGGGCAATCAGTCACCTATGACTCTTAATGGATCCTATCCACTATTACAAAGGAGAAAACTCGTTAACCCTACATACACGGGTTTTACTCATATAAATTCACTTATGCACGCTTTTTCAAAGTGCATAAGTTCACATTCGCTAAATTTTTAGTCTTGATCCATCTTGCTCAAACCAACTTCATCTTGACCTAACCAATCACCCAAGCGCTACATATGCGCCACGGTGGTCAAGCAACCAAAATATCCTCCATTGACCTGGTCTTCATCTCCCATTGCAAGCAATCGCCATGCTTGCCATGTGTAGGTGCACCACTAGCTTGCCATGTGCTGCCAAGTCTCTTCCGCCCCGATTCTACCGAACCATGGCTCACTTAACAAGTCCAAGCACATGGTGCCATCCAGCCGTTCGAACTTGCCTTCAACATTTTCTGCCTTTCTCATGTCATACTTGAGCTTACTATCTCACCCGGCATCTTTCATCGTTCTAGGCCTCACCTTCTCTATAAGCCAGCCCTGATTGTCACCGTTGACCATGGTTGTTTCCATATGACCCTACACATACAAAGACAAAGAAATCGTTTTTAGGCATAACTTCTTCACAAGTTGACGACGTTAGTTGAAACATAGCTTATGCAATATAAAACCACTGACGTCACATAAACCTATTCCATGACTCAAAAAATCAGAAATATAAAATCTAACCGAAACAGCAGTTTCGAACCGATCAGATCGCTTGCCTCAACCGGTCAGACCACTGAGAATCATTGACTTGTCTGTTGCTTCGTCTGTTGAGTTGACTAATCAACATGCATGCGAGGAAGTCTCATTTGCACGATTCCTATCAGAACATGGCACAACATGCAAGCATGCCTACTGCTTATTGAAGTGACATCATTAATTGCCATCATGCATGAACATTAATGCATGGCAAAAGAATGCTAACAGTAGTACTCCGACATCATCTGACAAATTTGCAAAAAAAAAAAATCATATTTTTAAATTTTAACTCTTTAAATTGATAATAATTCATCACAATAATATTTAGAACCTTTTTACATAATTCTTTAATTTCATGTATTTATTATATGGTTGTATAGAAATAAGTAAATTTATTTAAACATAAGACGATATAATAATACTAGATGAATTGTATACCATATATTATACTAAATATATTAGACTGGAGACAATATACATATATGACGTTGAAATGGGGCACCATGGTGTTTGGGCACCAAGCATCCCTGCCTTTGGATTACTTTTAGATGCGTGCAAGTGCAATGATATATAATATATTAGGATGAAAAGTCTCAATCATGGAGCCTGGGCACCATTATGTTCCTTTTATTTGTACTATATATATAGCACTATGGTGTGTGGACACCAAACTTCCCTGCCTTTGGATTGCTTTTAGATGCGTGTTAGTGCAATGGTATATATCAATTGTTCATAAAAAGTCTTAATCATGGATGGAAAGTCTCAATCACACTAGCATTTATCTAAAAGCAATCCAAAGGCAGGAAGATTTGGTGCCCAGAACCGATGGTGACTGAAGGAGCGGCAGCAGCGGCGGTTCCGGGCGACCCACGGCGGGCAGCGGCGGCGAAGAGCGGCGGCCAGTGCAGACCGGCGGCGGCGGCGGCTCTGGGTGGCTCGGCGGAGACGGACCGGCCGGATCCCGATCTCGCCAATTCGAGGCACGACCACGGAGACGGCACTGCGGGAAGCGGTGAATCGGCGGCGGAGAATGCCAGATCCGGTGGCGGCGGATCTGGCAACAGCCAGTCTGGCGGCGGCTCGAGCGACGGTGGCCCAGGCGGCGGCGGCGTCGGCAGCGACCTGCGTGGACCCGGGCAGCGGATGGCGACCGAGGACCACGACTGCGACGGATCCGGGCGACTTGGCGGCGTAGAACGCTGAATCCAAGCGGAACAAGGCGGGCGGATCGTGACATCTCAGCGGCGGCGGCCAACGCAGAGAGCAGACTGACGAACGGACGGTCGCCGGCGGCGACAGGAGACGTCTCGGCAGCGCGGGGTGCAGGGCGAGCGCCGCGAATGACGGGAGGGCCGAGGACGAGGGGGAAAACGCTGCGACCGAGGGAGGAACGGCGTCGTGGGATGTTGGTGCTTGATTATCGAGATATGGCAGTGGACCGTGGGAGGGAGGGTGGATGTGTGCTTCTGATCCTTGGTCATTGTTGTGAAATTCTTGTTTTTGTTGTTGTTGGGAATCAGGTGTTGGATGATGATGTGCCTAGCTCTTCCTCTTGTAGCTCCTTCCTCAGATTCAAGAGATTCTCCAAGATGGCATGCATGTCGAGGAAGATATCCCCCATCGCTTTGTTGATGCTGGCCATCTTAATAGCGCTAGCTTTTATTATGGTCAACGATTCGGCAGCAGGACGAGTCGCAGAAACCATGGTAGCAGAAGTCGTGAGAAGAGATCGATTGCTTTGATACCAAATTGTCATGAACCTTAGTTCATAAGAGGTAAACACCACCAAGAAGATGGTCGGATGGCATCAGCGTAGAAGGAGAGAGAAAGACTATAGATGACGAAGACTTTGTTATTTCTCTAATTAATTCCAATAGCATGCGGTAGCCCTCTTATATAGATGGCTCCCCCTAACAGATAGAATCTAATACCAATTATATCTCTAACAAATATAGAAACTAATATCATATCTCTAATTATATCTCTAATACAAGGAAACTAATATCTAACTCAAATAGAATCTAATCTCTAATTTCTAATAATAACCCAGCTGGGCCCATGGCCCACGCCTATGACATTACACCCCTCCCGGACATGCAGCTTGTCCTCGAGCTGCTAGGTGGTGGCCCTGGTTGCAGCGCCATGTCGACGAAGTGTAGTGCTTTCAGCTAAACGATGCCTGCAAAAGGAATTTATATATATATATATATTTAATTTTTTCTCTTTTCTCTTTTTTTTGAGGCCTTAAGTAATCGGTCGATCGAGACCCATCAGGCCACCAACACCTCACAAAGCCCAAACCGATGGTGACTGAAGGAGCAGCGGCAGCGGCGGTTCTGGGCGACCCACGGTGGGTGGCGGCGGCGGCGAAGAGCGGCGGCCAGTGCGGACCGGCGGCGGCTTTGGGAGGCCCACGACGGCGGTTCTCAGGTTGAAGCGGACCGGGCGACAGCGGCTGGGACATGGGCGCAGGTGGCCTGGGTGACAGCAACGGCTCGGCGGAGACGGACCGGCCGGATCCTGATCTCGCCGATTCGAGGCACGGCCATAGAGACGGCGGTGCGGGAAGTGGCGAATCGGCGACGGAGACGGACCGGCCGGATCCTGATCTCGCCGATTCGAGGCACGGCCACAGAGACGGCGGTGCGGGAAGTGGCGAATCAGTGGCGGAGAACGCCAGATCCGGTGGCGGCGGATCTGGCAACGGCCAGTCTGGCGGCGGCTCGGGCAACGGTGGCCCGGGCGACGGCGGCGTCGGCAGCGACCTGCATGGACCCGGGCAGTGTATGGCGACTGGCGACCGAGGACGGCGACGGCGACGGATCCGGGCGACTTGGCGGTGTAGAATGCCGAATCCAAGCAGAACAAGGCCGGCGGATCGTGACGTCTCGGTGGCGGCGGCCAACGCAGAGAGCAGACTGACGAACGGACGCTCCCCATCCCTTTGTTGATGCTAGCCATCTTAATAGCGCTAGCTTTAATTATGGCCAATGATTCGGCAGCAGGACGAGTCGTAGAAACCATGGTAGCAGAAGTCGTGGGGAAGGGATCGACTGCTCTGATACCAAATTGTCATGAACCTTAGTTCATAGGAGGTAAACACCACCAAGAAGATGGCCGGATGGCGTCAACGTAGAAGGAGAGAGAAAGACTATAGATGAGGAAGACTTTGTTATTTCTCTGATTGATTCCAATAGTATGCGGCAGCCCTCTTATATAGATGGCTCCTAACAGATAGAATCTAATCCCAATTATATCTCTAACAAATATAGAAACTAATAACATATATCTAATTATATCTTTAACACAAGGAAACTAATCTCTAACTCAAATAGAATCTAATATCTAATTTCTAATAATAACCCGGCTAGGCGCAAGGCCATGTCTGGTTCACACTGGTCACTGGATACTGGATCTCGCAGAAATGGAACTGCAGGAGATAGTAGAATCCTGCATCGATGGGTAAAATGCATGTAAGGTTGCACTTCAGGCTGACCTGACCATCTGGCCCCATCGACCATGCTGTCGCATACACACCCACTGGTGCTGTGTAATTTGGCAGTGTAGGTGGGTAGCTGATGGTGAGATTGTGGTCAATGGAGATTGTCACACCAGAGTCACCATTATATATATATAAGGGAGATCATTGTCCCATGAGCGGTAAAATCCCGAGTCATCTTTTGGGGAGATGGCCTGCCCACCAACATTGAGCCGATTCATTGTCTGGAAGCCTGTGTCAGAAGAGATTGGAAATGCAGTCAGTTTTTCAGAGATAAAGGTTGGCATCCCTGCTGCGAACTTGTCTGGTGTTGGCACAATCTCAATGCCATTCACGAATGCATAAGAGCCATTCTGGTTTCCGGATGGATCAAAGGTGAGGTAGAGAATGTCTGACGTAACGTTCACAGAGAATTCACGGACAAGGTAGGCATGATTCAATGCCTGAGCGGTTTGGGAGGCATTGAAGTTGTGCAAAAGGATGAAAACATCTGCGAAGACACCAAAGAAGGCATCGGCAGCGGCATGGTTTCCATAAGAGGTCGGATAGAACTAGAGGTGCATGAACACACAGCCATGGTCAACCGGAAACAAATAGGTGAAAAGGGACGTGAAAATACGGGCGGAGATGTATGGGATCATGGATGGGAGTGAGGGGTCTAGGTATGACGCATTTGCTGCAAGGCCATTCATTGATGGCACGAAATTGGATACAGCGTCTCCAACCCAGATGCAGCCATCAGAATCACTGGCCTTACTGGAAGCACCACAATTAAGGTGGATCTGACTGGAGACATCGGGGTTGTTGCTGGCCTGCATGGCAAGTGGAAATACAACTAAGAATGGGTGACATAGGAGGGCTGCTAGCAGTGTCAACAAGGCTATTGTAAAAGTTGGTAACTCGAGAATCATGATAAAATGTTTTGAGTTTGTTGGAGCAAATTCCTATAAGATACAAATTTTATAATGCCAGCAGATTAGACTGTTTCAAGTGTGGAAAATTGAGGGTCTTCTATAGCACTCTTGTTTAGTGAAGATGATACCACCAGAGAGCAAGGCACTTGACCTGAAACTTTTTATTTTAAAAAAGAAAAGGATATCCCAATCTTAGTACAAAAGACGAACGATGGAGTAGATATAAACTGCTTCAATCTGAAGGAACTAAGCAGAAAATTCAATGAAAATTGCATATTACTAAAAAGTCAACAAATATTAGAAACTTTAAGAAGTAGCAGGAGAAGCTATTAATTCTACAGAGAGAAACAAACATTTGCTGCCCTTAATCTTTTGTATATATTGTGTGCAGTTGAAAAAGTTGTATCAGTCAAAAAAGTATCCATTTCCAACAAACAAGATAAATTCCCAAATCCTTTTTAAAAAAGATAAATTCCCAAATGAAATATCAGTTGTATCATGTATGACCAACCAACTGATAATTGACAAGGGATTCAATTTGAAATCATGCACTTGGAACAAATCCAAATCGAAACGTGCTCATACTTTGTGTGACATTCAGTCAGGCACCTTGATGAATGATGTTATGAACAATACATGTTTGTCAGATGGATGATATTACAAAACTTATCTTCATAATCTGATGACTGATGTTAGGTAACCCAACAATTTCTTTAACCAGTCACGCACATGCGTGTGCAACCGGGCACATGTCATGTGAGCAAGTTTGAGGACCATATAATAGATCTGTGGTTAAGATGCTCCCATATTGTGTAAGAGGTTAAATGTTTGAGTCCTCACCAGATAGAGTAAATGGTTAAGACTGTCCCATATTGTAGATTAGAGGTCGGTTAGGAAAAAAAAAGAGTAGATTAAAGGTTTAGGTTAAAGAGCTCACTAGACAGAGTATGTTTCTATAGTCTAGCTTACAGTTCTAAAATAAATAAAACCTCAAGTACAAGAAATCGAAGACAGAAATGGTGAGACAACGAGGTTAAAAATTGCCTGATAAGATAGCTTAGGTTGCATGAAAAAGGGTCAGAACTGCAGAGGAGATAATCAAATGGCAGCCACTATTCATTTGGTTAGTAAAATGGTTATGTGGTTGTGGTGGTGCTTATGTAACTAGGTAGAAGATTTATATGGCAGCAGAGTTTGACAAACAAACAAGTACATATTCTTTTAAAATTTTGCAGGAGAACGTAGTTTCTTAAGTTTTATCTACATCATTTGGGACGACCTTGATTCCCACTTGTGGAGAAAGCTGGTGGTTGCCTGTTGGAAGTTAGATAACCTTGTATCCATGTTAGATAACCTTGTTTCGATCCACACTACGTGCCTGGTTATTGCTGTGCATAAATACATGTCATAAACTGAACAGTGTAGAGGAGGGCAAAGCACCTATATAGACGATGATTAGACAGGAGAAAAGAAGAAGCGTGTGACAAGTTCAAATGCAAAATTCGGACAGAGAGACCAGTGGCAGCGGTGTAGAGTAGCATAGACCCAAGATTTTTAAGATGGGTGTTCGGATTTCGAAGCTAAGTTACTCGAATACGTCGATACTGCAGCGTACCGTCCCCCTAAAACACCGATACAACGATATATGTATATAGATATAATAAAAATACATAAATTACAGAAATTAATGATTTCTTATGAGGAAATGGGCGACATAAGGTGAGCATAATTATATAAATTAAACAACAAATTATAAAGATAAATGAGAGTTATATATCTTGTTGATCTTGCCTTTTTTTTTGCTATTTCTCCATCAGCAAAAATTGTCCATCTAAGAGGAAATTGTATATTCCTTCTATGTAGCAAAACAGATCAAGAAAGTAAATAAGTGGAGTAGGGTGGAGCACACCTAGATCTGAAGAGAGAACGATGACAATAAGTTGGAGGTGCTATTCACTTCCCAATGCTACGCTCCCTCCCGGCTATTGCGCTGCTCCCTTTCTATCGCCCGCTCCCTACCTCCGTGTTCGTTGTGCCACTGTCCGCTTGCCCGCGACACCTCTCTGCTCGCCCGAGCTGCCACACGCTCACCTTGCACCACGCGTCGCCTCACGCATAATTGTCATCACATCATGATACCACGTCTGCGTTCGCCGGTCGTCACTCGCCTCTAGCTTGCACCTCCGCCTGTTCGCCACTCAAAGGCCGAAACCGTCTCCCACATAGATAGCCACAAGATGAGAAATAAAATAAATGTTAGGATTTTGTTTATATCTTTACCTCTTTGGGCATGAGGAGGGCTGAGGTGGAAAGAAAAATGGGTCTAATATATTACATGGGCTGCACACGAGATACGGAGAGTGTGGGTTAAATTTATTTGCAAGCATAAAATATAGTTTTAACACAACTAATAGTATATACATCTAATATACCTATTACATACTTGGTATTTTATAAAAAAATTTGGGTGTTCAGCTGAACACCCATGCTCTATGACAGATCCGCCCATGTAGAGTAGGGTGTGCAGCTTTTTGTGGTGTGAATCAGTGAGCTAATTTGCGTACAGCTTTCGCTGTAAGGAGGCTAGGGCCCAAGATTTAAGTGCGAAAGGGGTGTTTAAATTGTAATGGACTCACATGGAAGAGAGAAGAAAATGAAGACAATTCCCAGGAAACCTTGCATCCCTCCCCTTCTTATTTTTCCTGGACTCCTCCCAATTCACCAATCAAATCGAACAAAGTACATAACAATCCTTCTTACTCCTTTAAGATTGAAAAGCATGGTTTAGCAACGTGCCAGTTTATTTATGCGTACAAGGGCATACAAAGTGTGCAACATGGGAGGCTAGCCTAGGCCCTAGCTGAATTACGGGCTTCCTAGACAACTTTCGTATTTACAGGCACCTCTACACAATTCTATCAGGCACCTTGCATGCGCTTAATAATTGAGAAGTATTACGGCACGGTATGCCGTTGGGATGCCTCCCGACGGCATACCTCCTTTGTGCCGCCCCTCCCCTCCCTCTCTTCTCTCGAAGCGTCGCTGATCCCCTCCCCTCCCCCTCGCTTCTTCTGCTCCAGAGTAGCTCCGCGCGTCTCCTTCGCTGCCCCCTGCCTCCACCACCACCCGCGGCCAGCGGCGCCATCGCCGCCTCGCCGCACCACCCCCCGTCGCGCTGCCCCGCACAACCTAATTGCCACAGCAGCCACTGCCACCGTCCTCCGGCTCTGCCCACCACCCTCCGACCCTGTCCCTCACCCCCGCCCACCGTTGGGCCACGGCCTCCCGCCGACCTCCTTCTATGCCTGGGGCCAGGGTGAACCCGTAACGGAGGAGCCGGATCCGGCGGCGGAGGAGAGTTAGGGGATGACGGCGGCGAGGAGGGAGGGAGCAGCAGATGGGAGCACGAGAGGGAGGGAGCAGCAGGAGAGGGAGGGAGCGGAGGGGGAGGGAGTAAGGAGCATGAGAGAGAGAAGAGGGGGATGGTATACTGTCGAACAATATAGACGATATACCATTCGATAGTTTTTCTCTTAATAATTACTACTGGTGAATACATAATTCCTCAGCCATTGGCCACAACGACCATGCATTACGGTCTCACTTTCTCTCCTAGACATTTCATCGAACAACTGGCATGCACGTAATGCTATGCCATCGTAAGCACACGAGCTAATTCTCACAACATTAGGGTATGTACAATGCAAGATGTTTATATATGAATGCTTAAAGAGAGAGAATATAGCCACATCATCAAGCACCCATACAAAAGTTATTTCCTCCAATGCAAGCATCTCTTCCGTGGGTGCTTAGATGCTATATTATCTATTAATAGATATAGTTATACACATAAGCACCTACTAAGCACCGATGCTTATTTAAGCATCGATGCTTCAAAATAAGCATCTTATCTATCCTATGTGGCAAGAAAAATCAGTTTTTTATTGCTAAGCATCTCTCTAAGTGCCTGCATTGTACATGCTCTTAAAGCACAGAGGCAAATAAACATATGAGATTACGGCATTTGTATTGACCGAGACAGAAGCAGCGAGGTATCTATTTGAGGTTACCTTGCTCCTCGAGTTCGCCATCTTTGCCACCGCCGTCGCACTCCCTGTGTCTGGCCTTGCCCGCCCGCTCTGCCAATGCAGCCATGGCGTGGCGGACAAGCCTGTCATCGCAGCGACGCCGTCCAGCCGCCACTCCCATGCGGGTGCCGCCATGATGATCGATCCTGCCACCACCTTTTCCTTGTGATCTTTGTTTCTTTTTTTTTTTGAAACTGTTGTCCTTGCGATCTATGTTGCTTTGCATAACGGAGTCATCCAGAAACGTGGGTGCTGACTGCTGAAGAAAGATGGTTCGGTGACGCTGACTTTCCTTAGCCGTCTGATCGTCCTCGTGCTCCGATCGGACGGTGTAAATGGGTCAACCGTTAACTAGGTACAGCACCCATGGTTTATCGCTAATGGTCAGTTCAAGTCCCACTAACTATATACTAGGCATGAATTCAAAAAAAAAAAACTATATACTAGGCATTAATTTTCCAAGATTTGTTCCCGTGATTTCTCAGTCGCTCAAATTTAAAGATAAGTACATAAACATTAAACAGTTAGCACCTCTTCAGAAAAAAAAAGTCCTAAACAGTAATTTGCGGCCATGTAACATTTTGCGTGCCAGCATTGTAGACCACAGACCACAATGCAGCCATTTCACGATTTCAGAAGCACATAACTTGCAGCCTATCGACAAGCTAGCTCAAGTAATATTTTGTCTAAAAACACATCACAAAAGGGTCCTTACCAACTGCTAGATCTGTGATTCAGGCCTTGACAAAAGGGTCCTTACCAAGTACCAACTGCTAGATCTGTAATTCAGGCCTTGTAAATCTATACCTTGCGTTCCACAATTTTTTTTAACAATCCATTTTTTATTCCAAAAAACAAAATTATAGCTGCGTTTTTATTTTTTATAGAAGTACCCCTATTGCCTAACTGTTGGACGACTGGCTCCTATCGCCGAACGGCCGAGCGACAGGAATCCAGTCGCCCAACCATTGGACGACAGGGATATAGGTGCCCAACGATAGGACGACAGATGCTATCGCCCAAACCGCTGGGCGATAGCACATCCTATTGCCAAACAATTGGACGATTGTAGCCTGATTTTTTTAATATTTTTTTAAAAAATATTGTAAAGTTAGTCCGTCGTGAACTTTATTTGCAATTCTGACCCCTTTGGCTTGACATTTCGTGCCTACTTCCATTACTCTTTTCTTTATATTGTTGGATGCCTTGCTACGCGAAGAATTGAATACGAAAAGATGACAAGATTTGATGTTGCGAATTAAAATAGACTTTATAATAAAGTTGGAAATAACACGGCACACAGGGTTTGGTTACGTGCATAAGAAACAATATCATGCACGATCCAACAAACCGAAGTACTCATATAATACATATACGCCTTTTCGGAATGAAAGTAAATTCCGTATTCGGGGGACTAGTTCAGAACGACCCGACCTACTGCGTGGACTGGGGCCATTTTCCCTTCCTTACGAGCTCGGCATTGAACTCCTCAGCAGCCTCTTTAGCCTTGGCTGCCATTTTTCTCTTTTTTCACACTCCCTCTCACAAGCCTCGCGCTCCCTACGCATGCACACCTCAAGATGAGCTTTTTCTCCCGATGTATACGCTCGGTTTGCTCATCGTTGTAGCGATCCTCCTCTTAGATCTCGCAGTCCCTTTTGACATCCCACTCCTCGTAGTCAAGAGTCCACTGGTTATATGGGTGGATCTCTAGATCGATCCACTTGCGGTAGCCACGTAGCGGTTTCAGGGACTACGGGTAGACGAGAGAGGTTGTTAGTGTGTACTTTCAATGAGAATTAGTAGGGGAACACACTATAGGTGGTCCTTACTGGCTGCCGATAGCTGCTTGTGTCCCAACGACAGTCAAGATATTCACAGGACTAGTTCACGCAACCCCAGTAACGCATGCCCAAGCTAAACCACTATTTAGACTTAAAAAACTTGTATGAGTCTCTACACCAACAGAGGGGCAGTGTCTTCCCCTCGGGCGGGTGTTGCGGTGAACGCTTGGTTGAAATGTTTAGTATGTGGTTGCTGTTGCGGGGCCGTCACTGCAGGGAGGTGACCTCTTGGCACGCTCCGCTTGTTTGTCCTAGGCTGTAGCAGCCCTTGCTTGTTCGTCGTGGGCCGTAGTAGACCTTGTTAGTTCGCGGGTCTTCTCCCATTCCTTCATCATATTGTCCCATTGCTTCTTCTGCCTCTTGTCCATCCCGACGTGCTGAAGCAAACTTTGCTGTAGTGTTGGGTTTGGTTGTGTAGTGTTCTCTCACAAATCCCTTCCACCTCTTTTTATAAGTCAAATGGTTGGTATGGTATGGTTAATTTCACGTGAGTAGCATAGGAGGCAGAGTGTTGTCTTATCTTTCTGAAAAGTTGTTAGCGAGGCAGAGTGTTGTCACCTCTTACATTGCAGGGAGCTATCACATCATGCTTTGTAGAGTCCTGTCTTTTCGATCTGAAAAGCTGAGGAGGTATAGTGTTGTCATGTCGATCTGAAAAGCTGGCGAGGCAAAGTGTTGTCACGTCTTACTTAAACGTAAACCCTAAAACCGTAAACTCTAAAACCCTACACCCTAAACATAAATGTAAACATAAACCCGAAACCCTAACCTAAACATAAACGTAAACCCTAACGTAAACATAAACATGCTTTTTATAAGAATTTTTAGATATATAAAGTGAGGTTAAAAATAATTAAATTTTTTGTAAAGAGTAGTAATATAGTTTACTTGGTTGTTATTTTTTTTTTGTAATTTTAAATGTTTAGAATTTTTTTACTATAATTTATTTATGTGAACTGCGTAAAGCTATATCCTTTGGTCTTGTCACTGCACAAAGCTGGTCTGTTTCATCTTGTCACTGCACAAAGCTGACTTGTTTGGTCTTATCACTGCACAAGGCTGTGTCCTTTAGTCTTGTCACTGCTCCAAGCTGGCCCGTTTGGTCTTCTCACTACGCAAGGCTATCTTGTTTAGCCTTGTCACTACTCAAAGGTGGCCCATTTGGTCTTGTCACCGTGCAAGGCTATCTTGTTTGGTCTTGTCAGCATTGAAATATATCTCGTTTGGTCTTGTCACTGCGCAAAGCTGGCCCATGTAGTGTAGTCACTGTGCAAAGATGTTCTGTTTGGTCTACTCACTACAGAAAGCTGACCCATTTGGTGTGCTCACCATGAAAAGCAGGCTCATTTGGGGTAGTCATTATGAAAAGCAGCAAGCTAACACATGACCCACTTCATTAGCCTCCCCCCGCGGACTATAAAATGCACACTCCATGCTTCGAAAGTAGGAGCACTCGACACTGTCAACCTTAGGAAAAACTACCTTCTTCATCTTACAGTAATATACCATGGTAGACGCCAAGGAGCCAGTCCAACCCGGATCACCAAAGCAAGACCTTCCCCTAGAAAGGCGGGAGGACTTCGGTCCTAACTACAGCTTGATGCCAAGCAAGTGTGCTCAACCAGTATGGCCGAAATGCAGACACAGAGAGGACGCAGTCATGCAGGTCGCGGACGGCCATTTTGATAGTGGATGATGTTTCTTCCAAAGTCCACACTCTGGGGTGTTATTAGCCAATAGATTATTTTGTGTTACTGCAAATCGAGCTTCCATGTTAACCCTCCTTTCCAGTAGATGGCAAAATGTAACTTTGTCCACTGGATCGATCCACCCCATGAACGTAATGTTGTGGTGTACATGGATGTATTATGGGACTGAATCTTAGAGTTGGAGATGCGAAATGACAATCTCAATGAGAAAAACAATGACATCCGCCAACAGATACAACGCGAGAGGGCAACGAGGAGGTACGTGCTCCCATCCTCGGACATCCACTGGATCAATGACAATGGCCATAAGGATTTGGCCCTTGTATGTCTCGGTCAAAATAATCCCATCAATTGAGATCACGGTAGCATATGCCTGAAACTCTCGATGCAAGCACCAAAGACTAAGAAGGCCCTCTGTAATACTGCAAAATCTAGCGGTATTGTAGATGGCTTGTCCTTCACAACAGTGTACGTGCTCGGGTTTCTGTCTTTCAGCACCCAAAGCATACGAGGAAGGTTGTCATACGTCGCATTGAAAGATCTAAACTGTCTTTCTAAAGCCTTCTGCTTCACATGCCACACCTTCGCGTAGCTAATCTTGTACTTGAGTTTCTTCTCGATAGCCACCATGATATGCTTAGACAATATGTCCTTCTCTACTATCTGTCCATACATCAAATTGGCTATGAATGTGGACGTTAGGTTACGATGGCTCGGCAAAACACTGCTAAGCAAGCAGGAGTGCGGCTCTACCTTTGAGACAATCCAGTGAGTCTCATACTTCGGACTATGTGCATGCACCCGACAAGGACAACTAGCCTACTCGCACTTGACGGTGTACTACTCCTTGCTAGATTTGATGACCCAAAACATCCACTGCATGGACAGGGCCCACAGCTTAATGGCATCTTGCAAGGATGTCTTGTTAGCAAACATTGAGTGCAACCGAACCTATATGCCATGGTACTCAAATGTCGAAGAAACTATAACCAGCTATCGTAATTCTCACTTTCAACAAATGCGATGGCCAAGGACAGAATTTGATTGTTGCCATCAATGACAATGGCCATACGGATTTGGCCCTTGTATGTCTCGGTCAAAAACATCCCATCAATTGAGATCACGAGTAGCATATGCCAGAAACTCTCGATGCAAGCACCAAAGACTAAGAAGGCACATGATTTTTGCTCGTCATGTGCAGCAACACGCTCAGCATCAAACATATT
Source organism: Dendrocalamus latiflorus (assembly GCA_017311315.1). NCBI lineage: Eukaryota > Viridiplantae > Streptophyta > Magnoliopsida > Poales > Poaceae > Dendrocalamus > Dendrocalamus latiflorus. The sequence continues at coordinate 15,883,190 of CM029662.1, forward strand.
CCATTATTGCAGGATGGGAGCATTGTCCTCATCTAAACTGCCTTTGTCGTCCTCCTGTACAGATTCTTCTTCAGCCAAGACCATCTGGTCATCGCTCTCCATTTGACACACTATATACTCCTTACGCTCCCCTTCATCAACCTGTCCTGTAGCCTGAGCATGCAGTGACCAATCTTCCTCTCCAAAATCTACCGTGTTAGCCTCCTTACGAACAACATCCTCAGCACCCTCCATACCATTGGCCTCCAGGTCCTCTTCTTCACCAACATGTTGGGCGCTCGAGCTACTCACATCACCTGGATGATATCCATCGGCAGGGCCTAGTACATCTTCTTTTTGGCATGGCTGCACAAGTAGCATACACTCATATCTATGGTGCCGACAGCCTTCTAGAAAGCCCTTCCAAACAACTGTCCTCATCAGTCTTCTCAACTCTCATCTAATTTGCTTGGGAGACCAGCTCCAAAGCCCTTGTATGATGACGCTGCACACCTCAAGGTCCAAGGAGAAGCTGTGGGTGAGCAGTTTATCACATCTGTGATTTGTGCATTCTCACCATCCGGGCGTACCAGAGTGGCTAGCGGAAAACTGCTCAAGTCACCGCCATACGGACCTTCATGAACGTTACCAACACCATTATACACTCTCAATGTAGTGGGTACCAGCATGGCTGATGTCTATCTGCAAATATTTCCAATATTGCAACTAGTCAGATCGCATCACAAGTTATGGAAGTACTGATGTACTGTTATTTACATTTCTATGGCCATTCGCCTATCATGAACAACTACACTACTGCATAGCTAAGGTGTCATTCATTCCCTAAGTCAGAGGCCACATTGAACGTGCAAGCCTCTTCAAATTGGTTAATTTTTTCTCATGCTGTAACCCTTCCATTGCCCTTGGAAACTTCCTTCTATTGTTTTCTTTTGTTACTTCAAATAAAAAGATTTTATTACAATTTACAGGGACATATAGCATGCTAGCTAGGGTGGCTTATTGACAAACCTCCCACTAGGGTTGTAAACGAGCCGAGCACGAGCAAGCTTGACTTGGCAAGCTCGAGCTTGATAAAAGCTCGAGCCGAGCTTGAGTGAGCTTGAGATTGACGTTGAGCTTTAAGTTGGGCTCGAGCTCAGTTCGTGTAGGCTCAGTTACACATCACAACCATCCCACAGTCGCTATCACATATCATCACAGAGGCACATAGCATGAGGATGGTAGTAGAGGAGGAAAGGAGTAGAGAGGGAATATCGAGGGTTGGTGCTGGGCCTGCTGGCAGTTGGGTGAGCTAGGCGAGTAGCGGGATAGGCGGCGCTGGAAGGCCAAGCTGGCCAGAGCTTAGAGGTGCTAGGGAGCTGTAGCCGTAGCCAGGCAAGTAGCGCGAGGAGGCAATGCTGGAAGGCTGAGTCGACCGGAGGCCCAGAGGCGCGAGGGTGCTATAGTCGTAGGAGCTATGGCCGAGCTGTAGGGGCGGGCTAGCCATGGATTTGGCCGAATCTGGGTAAGGGGAGTCGAAGGGGAGGCCAAGCCAAGGGCGTCGTGGTTGAACCAGGGCCCAGGGCAGCGTGCCAGAGGCTGCGAAGCGCGGCGGGCAAGCTAGAGCTAGAGGCAGCGTAGGGATGGCTGAGGCAACGCACAGAGGAGCGGGCAATGCCGTAAGGCCAGTGGCCGGCTGAGGAGGCGAGGGGGCACGGCGCCGGAAGGCCAGTGGCTGAACTGAGGAGGTGAGGGGGCACGGCGCTGAAAGGCTAGTGGCCAGGCAAAGAAGGCAGAGGGAGGGGCGGCGCCGAAAGGCCGGTGGCCGGCCAAGGAGGCAAGGGTGGGGGCATTCGACTGGTGAAGGAAAATGAGGAAAGGAAGAGATAAGGAGAGAGAGAGAGAGAGAGAGAGAGAAGATATGGAGTCGGGGGCTGGCCGGTTGGGCTATAAAAATGGGAGTCGGCGTACTCGTGGGCTGTAAAAAAACTCGAGCTTGCGAGCTATTCGAGCTCGGCTCGTTGAAGCTCACGAGCTCAAGATTAAGCTCGAGTTCCGCTCGTTTGGAGCTTGAACGAAGCTCAAATCGAGTCTAGAGTGAGCCAAGCTCGAGCAGCTCGCGAGCCTCGAGCTTTTTTTATAGCCCTACCTCCCACCGATTAAAGCTAATTGCTGCATTTTAATTTAGGAGAACATATTCATTTTATCCCCCAGCCAGCCCATTAGTCTTGGCCCACTGCTGGAATTCTTATTTTAATTGCAATATATCAGTTCTAATGGTACGCGTGAATTTTCAGTGTATTGACGATATTTCTAATTAATCATAAATGTTGTGTACTAATGTTTCATATTTTAACATCACTACCAAAATTTTGCACAATACTCTTACATGCCACGAGATCCTCACAGTTAAATATTCCCACCTAAATAAATTAATTATACACGCACTTCTCCACCCTTTTATTTTTTTTCTCCTCTATTCTTGCTATTCTTATGGCCTTCTAACCGAAATTATACTATTTTTTCTCTAACTATAATTTTCTACAGATGCTAATTATACTATTCTTCACACTAAACAAAATACTTACTACAAAAATAATGAATAAAACATAAAAAATTACCTTACGGACAAATCGCTCCCACCAAAAATAGCACAACCTCCTCTTCTCCCTCTCCTCTTTTTTTCTTTCTTTCATCTTCTCTTTTCTCCTCTCCTCTCTTCTCCTTTCTTCTCTTCTCTTTCTCTGTTCACGCGCGTGGCCGGCAAGGCGGCAACTGCTCGGGCGCTCGATCGCAGCCTTATATAGACTATCTAGTCGCCGGACGGTTAGGCAACAACACTTATTGCCCAACCATTCGGCTACTGCCACATAAATGCCCAACGGTTGGGTGACTGGCTTCCTGTTGCTCAGCTGTTCGGTGACAGGAGCTAGTCGCCTAATGGTTGGACGAAATGGGATACTTCTGTAAAAATAAAAATGCAAGTATAATTTTGTATTTTGGAATAAAAAATGAATTATTTTAAAGATACTTCTGTAAAAATAAAAATGGTAGTTTTTTTTTGCCCTCTTGAAGAAACAAATGACATTGTTCTTACAGGTACACTCACAATGATAAGAAATCTGAGTTGAAAGACATGGCATTCAGGCATATGATTCAGAGATTAGTAGAACACACTTTTGGCTATTGGATGGGTATTTTCATTTTTTTGTATTTTAGTGATAACACTCTCTAAGCCGCTTTCAAAAGCTGACCCCTAGCATCCGTTGCCTCCTTTATGTCTATGTCTACCAAAAGCCATTTTTCAAATTTTATTTTAGTAGCTACTCTTTTTAGGTGCTATTATTCTATTTCAATAAAAAAACTACCAGCTTCTATAAAATGCTATCAACTCCAACCGATTAAAACAACCGCTCAGGGTCAAGATACCTCCACCACGGTGCTCCCATGGGTGTTGTCAATGTTCGGACTGGCCTTGGTAGCCCAAGTCTGAAACCTTTGCCGCCCGCTTGTCATCCAACAGAATCTTAGTGGTCTTCACGTCATGATGGATGACAGTTTACTTTGCGCGGTATGCAGGTCTTCGGTGGTGATCGGTTCGGCTGAAAAGCTCGTGGCTTATGGCTGAAAACACTGTAGCTGGCTGAAAAAAGCACTGTAGCTGACAGAGGCTTATTTAGCATAATTAAATTTAAAAAATTTAAAAATAAAAAAATATGTTAGCCCATTACGTATAATACAAACAAATACGGGAAAAAAGAACCGGCAAAAAAGCTCAACAAAAAGCCAAAAGTTCAGAAAAAGACGAAACTTATGAATAGTGAAAAATAAGCCAGAAGCCAGAAGCCGAAGCCGAGTTGATCAGGGCCGAAAGATGCTGCTGTTAAAATACGGAGTAGACAGTACTAGCGTAAATTAAATTTTCTAACATATAAATCAAAAGGTCATATGAGTAAAAGATCATGTATCATTACTACTAGACGTATAGTGCAATGGAAAAAGTTAAAGCAGTGTGGTTCAACGTAGCGCACATCGGTACAGTGGAAGTAGTCGATCTTCACAAACCAACTGTCTGTTCCTTATGATTGTCCTTATCAGTGCCGCAATCGCAACAGTGTCTATACTAAAGTCCACACATCTAGAGAGAAATACCGTACACCGATGTGCTAGCACTAGTGTACACGGTAGGGCCTATGAAAGGTGGCATCTAGAGTTTCGGTAGGTATGTATGAGATAGGTGTGTTGGAGATACATCCCCCAGTCCCAGGTCTCTCTTAATACGGCTCCTCCGTGGAACCCTATGTTAGAGGTCCAACAAGGTGCGAAGCTATCTTGGTCCATTAGTAACGGATCCAATTTGAATTGATGTGTTTCGACTCGTTAAGTATGCGACCCTATAGATTCATATATATTCGATCGTAACTTAAAAACTCCTTTCTAGTCCACAAGTCGGTAGTGGTCTCTTGCAAGACATATCAATTTCTAAATATGCATAAAGATCATACCGGATAAACCTATATAGTGCTCATGTACTGATCTCTTTGGCTTACAATACTTAAGACATTTTGGATATTTTGGTTCGTGAAGCTTTGCAGCACCAAAACATGCCCGAAACCTAAAATTGAGCTAACTTTCAAACCAAATCTCCAAATAACTTGATATTTGGTACACACTTTCTATAGGATGTCAGGAACCTATTCTAATCAACAATTAAAAAGATTATTGCTACAGTTCTGAACTTTTTCTGTTTGAAGGCAGATTCCACCAAAAACGAGTTAAAAACCTAAAACTGTGAATACAACTTGCTCGTAGGTAGATGATGGCCAAGATGATTTTAGATATATTCCCATATGTCGTAGCAAGTTAGAACACTGAAGAAATCATGCCAAAAACCCTCAGATTAAGAAATCACTTGAAGGATAAAAAAAGTGAAGAAATCAAATTTCTTGATGAACTTGCTACCAAAGTGCCTAGATGGGTAGAGATTGATTTCTTAAGATTATTTCCATCTCTTACACGTCCTTGGCACAACAAGATCAGGAAGAAGGAAGAGAAGAGATTAAAACCAACTAAATCAAAAGCAAATCAATCAAATCAAGATATAGCCATGAAGATGAACAAAGATTGATCTATTACCACTTGAGGAGCTAAGTTTTACAGCCACTCCACCTTAGAGAACAGAGAGCACACCACAAGCACTCAACTCTCAAACCCCAACCCTAAACATAAGAGCACAAGAGAGATAGATTGGATGGTTAACCCAAGTCTGCATCCAAATCCCTTTATATAGGTGGGCTAACCAGCCACACCTCTCCTTAGTGGATACTATCCATTTAACACAATAGGAGAAACCCGATAATGCCACACATACGGATTTTACTCACACATATTCTCTTATGCACGCTTTTCAAAGCACATAAGTCCAAATCCGCTAAATTCTTAGCCTTGATCCATTTCAATCAAATCAGCTTCTCTTTGACCTAAACCGCTCTTCCAAAACCACTCAAATGCCACGGTTTTGATCCAAGATAGTTTCTGGTATTTTTGCCAAACTACCAAAATAACCAGGTCTTCATCTTTCATTGTAAGTAATTGCTATGCTTGCCACATGTAGATACACCACTTGCTTGCCACGCGTCAGCAAGTCTCTCCTACTTCGGTTCCACCGGACCATGCCTCACTTGAATCAACCAAGCCACACGGTGCAACCCTGTCGTTCAAACTTGCCTTCAATATTTTCTGCATTTCTTGTGCCATGCTTGAGCTCACCATCTCATCCGTCATTCTCGATCGTTCTAGGCCTCAACTTCTCCATAAGCGTAGCCCCGATCCTCACCGTTGACCATGGTTGACTCCAAGCTACCCAGCATATCCAAACACAAAGAAATCATTTTCGGGCATAAATTCTTCACAACTTGACCCACGTTAGCAATAACATAGCTCATGTAACCTATAACCACTGATCTAGATCACCAAATTATCCTATGATTCAAAATTCCTAAAATCATCCATTTCTTTAGGTTGTCGAGAAAAATTTTCAAATTATAAATTTTCACTTCTCCAAAATGACAATAATTCATCACAATAAAATCATGGACTTTCTCTCATGGTTCTTCAATAGGAGAGGTAAATTCCATCTGAATCGCTCACATTTCTCTATATGTTTTATAGTAAACCCAATAACTACCTTATGACCACATAGTTACATAGTAGTGTTTGATAACTCCTAAGTAAACTATTACATATATAGAAAAGTATGACGATCTCAGGTCTAAGGATCCTACATACACTATATATAAGATCAATTAATGACAATTACGAATATAACAATTTCTGTAGTGTTTCATGGTAGGTTAATCCAACACCATATTCCTAACATGTCTACATTATTGATTTGATGTCCCTATATCCATGATCTGTAAAACATGATTATCAATCAATATACGTGTTGGTCTGTAAATCATAATTACTCCACATAACAATATAAAATCAGAGATAAATTAGAATAATATCAAAACATGAATAAAGAATTTCACGAACAAGTTACATACTTGTTGATCAGTACGAAAGACATTTACTTAAAGAATAAAATAACATATTATTCAAAAGACCACAAATAAAAAGTAATATAATCATCTCTATAATTATCTCTAAATCATGTCACTAACAACTACTTACTAACAGCTGCTTACATGGTAAGGGTGGCTTCTTGGTTTGTACAGGTGCTCACGAAGGGTGCCATGGGCCAAGTACTCATATTCTAGAATGATCTCACTCTTTTTCTTACAGTAGCCAATCAGAGAAACGAGGTGGCGGTGGCGGAGCTTGGACAACATCTCGATCACCAGGGGCGGATCTACAGTGGTTCACGGGTGTTCAGCTGAACACCCAAATTTTTTGACAAAAATCTAGTATATGTGAGGTATAATACATATATACATATATAAAAGGTTCAAAAATCTAGTATATGTTCAGCATCCTTCGGCCGGCCCGACGTTCGCGGTTCGGCTGGGCCTCAACTCGTGGCCTCGCGCGGTCCCGCACTCCCGCCTGGTTGTGGCCCATTCGGACGCCCGACGCCAACCCATTTACGGCGCGACTGCGGTGAAACCAGCTGCTGGCGGCTGCTGCCCGAGCGCGCGACCGAGAGGCGAGACCCGACTCACCCGAGCGGAGCGGCCGAGCGTAACCCTACTGGCGAGGGCGAACTGCCGAAGCTCTGTAGATCCGCCCCTGCTGGCCTGCCCCCTGGTGCCGCCGGCCCCCCAAAGCTCGCCTCCGCTCCGGCCCTCCGCCGCCCGCCCTCCCGCCGGCACCGCGCGCGACCGCCAGGCGCCAGATCTGGGCTCTCCGACGGTCCGGCCTCAAGCCCTCAACTCCACGGCTCCGCCCTCCGCGGCTCCGCTGTCTGCTCCGGGCTCCGGCCCTCCCCTCCGCTCCGCTCCGGCCCTCCACCGCCCGTGGCCCGCTGGCAGCCCGGCACCGCGCGCGACCAGATCCTCAACTCCGCCGCCACTGGCGTCAGCAGTCAGCTCCGGCTGTGCCGCTCCGGCGACCGTGGTGAGTAGTGGGCAGTCCGGGCGTCCGACAGTGGCCAATGTCAAATGTGCAATGTGCAAATTGTCTGTGCCTGACTGCCTGTGCCCTGTGCTGTGCATTTGTGCAATACTGCAGTCTGCAATGTGCATGCTTCATGCTTGTTAAGTTGTTAGTTGTTATTTGTTAACTAATTAACTTGTAATGTCTGACTGACTGAGTGACTGACTCTGACTCTCTGTGGTTCTGTGCAATACTGCAATGTGCATGCTTGTTAAAATGTTAGTTGTTAACTTGTAATGTCTGTGAGCTATGGCTCTGTGCAATGTGCATGCTTGTTAAAATGTAGGAGCGAGAATTTTTTCTGCAAGTTAAGGATGATGACATAATATCACGCTTCCAAGGCATGAAGCATCGCCAAGTTAATTTGTGAACTTGTGTAATTGTTTTGTAATTTTTTTTATATTATTTGACATGTTATCCCTAGTACGAACAATTGTATGTTAACTATTGCTACTGTAGATCTTTATGTTTTGTACCGAAATTTTTTTTACAACTTCGAACACCCATTCCAAAATTCCCGCGTCCGCCACTGTCGATCACGGTCTGGAATTCATCAACACCCTGCTCGGTAGCGTATTGGCCCGCTTGATCACTACCTTGGTGTTGCCTGTTGGGATTTTTATGTGTTTTTTTAATATTTATTATAGTTAATGTTTGTTATATTTAATATAGAATTATTTATATTATTGATATAAGTGATAGAGAATATTTTGATGCGGAATTTAACTGGAGAAATTAATACTCGAGATGCCAAGGATGGCTATACTGGAATATGGAATATGGTATCTCGGATACCGATTACCAATTTTAAACAGCCTAAATTCAAATTTTGAATTGCAAAATTCGTTCGGATTTTTCCTAGGTTCTCGAAATGAATCAAATAAGAATCGAATAGTCTCAAACACAAATACGGATACAAATATTCTCAAATACAAATGTGAATACAAATATTCTCAAAAACAGATACAAATATTCTCGAATACGAATATTTTCGAATACAGATTTTACTTACCACATTCATATTTTCTCAGATATAAATATCAGACAAAACAGATTATCTGAGTTTTCCACCCCTACCTCAGCCCGTTTCACGTCCAGCCGTGGGAAGATGCAAATCCACCACAGGCTTCCACTGGCAGGAAGAGATCTCATGGAATTTTTTTTCGACCGGCTTGTCTCAATTGCCGAGCCATCCACAGCAGGCATCGCGCGTCAAGGCCTGGTCAGCACGTCATCATATCGGGTGCGGGAAGGCGCGTTAGCGTACTTGGCTCTCGGGTGGTGAATTCTTTGGTCCTCAATAATAATTTTTTATAATGGCAACAAACAATGTATTTTCTGAACCGTTTATATTTTATAAATTGGATGATTCAAATTTCACGATTTAAAAAAGAAAAATCATGTTTTTACTTTCTGTTAAAAACATAGATTATGTCATAGACAAAAATGAACCAAAAGAGCTAGAAAAAATGTCATTGTTGAAGAAAAGGAAAATTAGATTAAGGATAATAAAAGGGCTAGGATTTTTATATTGAGATTAATGACTAATCCTTTGGCCGCTGAATATGAGGTGAATAGAATGCACGGAAAATAATGTGTAGCCCGGAACATGATTTTAAAGAAGTATGTATTATTAAAGTGTTTAATCTTGTTGATCGCTTTCTCTCTACTAAGATGACTGATAGCACTTCAGTTAATAAGCATATCAATAAACTCTGTGTTTTAGCAGAGGAATTAAAAAATACTGACTATCCTTTTTTCTGAAGAAGTGTAAGTCATGGTTGTTTTAAACTCTTTGCTAAATTCATGGGAACAATTTAAGATATAGTTTGTCATTCTGAAAGGATACTCGATATGCACACTCTGAAGCATCATTTGCTTTTGGAAGAAGATAGAAAACTTTCTCAGGAAAAGTAAAGAAATACTTTTGAGTTGCATCTTAGAGAGAAAAAAGGCAATAAAAAAAGGAATTGGCAAAAGAGGAAGTCTAATGGTGATTTTAGAGAAAAGCTTAACAAGAAACGTGATCGAGATGATCGTGGAAATTATAACTCAGTTCAGAGGAATAAAAATTACAAGAATTTCAAGTGTTACAACTGTGGTCAGTATGGGCATTTTAGGGCTAACTGCTGGAAAAAGAAGAAGCAGAATGAGCAAAGGAATCAAAACAATCAACAAGTTGAGCGTAAAGGTAATTCTTCACCTAACGCTATGTCTAATATTTTTGTATGCACTGAATCTTTACTTACTATTACTTTTCTAAATAGTTGGGTTGTCGATTCTGATATTACATCTCATATTACTATAGATAATAGAAATTCCATCTTCTTAGGCACTAATGCTAAAACTGATGTTTGGAATTGGAAATTATGTCCTAAAACTCCTCAATAGAGGAAAATTATTATTACATGGCACTTTATATTCACCTAGCATGAGAAGTAATTTAATTTATGTTGCTTAGTTAGAATCTATTGGTTTTGACATACTATTTGGAAAAGAAAGAGTTAAAATATTGCTCAATGAAAAATTAGTACATACTGGAACTCGTCATGATAGTCTTTATTTTCTTGATGAATTATCAAATGATGACAATATTGATTACTTAGTTGGTGAAAATAACTCCATAGTGAGGAATACTAATTATAGGAACACATGCTCAAAGTCATATTTATGGCATTTACGGCTTGATCATATATCTAAAAAGCAGAATTGAGAGGCTTATTAATTCTGGAATTCTGCACTTTAAGTGAGAGGATTTTGGTATTTGTGAGGTATGTATAATGAGTAAGATGACCCGTGCGTCTTTTCCAAAGGTAGAAAGATCTAATGAGACTCTTGCCATTATTCATTCTGATATTTGTGGTGAAATGCCTACTCCCACTAGAGGTCAAAAGATTTATTTTATCACGTTCATTGATGATTATTCTAGATTTGGATATGTGTATCTTCTTAAACAAAGGTTGAAAGGTTTTGATATGTTCAAAACATTTAAAACTGAAGTGAAAAATCAATTAAATAGAAAGATCAAAGTTTTGAGAACAGATCGTGGAGAATAATACACTTCAGAAATATTAAATGATTTTTGTAAAGAGCATGGAATTATTCATCATTATACCATACCTTACACTCCACAACAAAGTGGTGTTGCTAAAAGGAGGATAGAACACTTATGGATATGGTTAGGTCTATAATGGCTTATTCAAATCTTCCTTTATCTTTTTGGGGGGAAGCTTTACATATTACTGTTTATTTGTTAAATCATTCACTATCTAAGGCTATAACAGTCACTCCTTATGAGTATGGAACATTTCCTTAGATACGGTGCCAAGTTCAGAGTATGGAACATTTTCCCATGTTATGTTATTAAATCTCCACCCAAATAATTTCCGTCGGTGACCCGAGATAGTTTCTCACCCTCACCCAGCACCCACCAACCTCAAATAGATATTGGTTGGGCCGATTATCTCTTCATCCAACACTCCACATGCGCTAATATATACGCCTTGGATCCCTCACTTCCAGACTTGCGCTACCGGTCCTTGGTTCCTCTACTCATTATATTACTTATCCCTTGTGGAGAGAATAGTAACATAACATGGTAGTATTTTCTGCGCATCAAAAATGGGAATATGGATGACACTTAAGTACGGCCCCTTTCCGAGTGAGAGTTTATTGGTCCTTATGTTCTAGCCATATATAAAGGGTCCCACCTTCCCTCTCTTTCTTGACCAAGGCCCTTTTACCATCCTAATAGTTACTCTTTCAGCCTAGCTACTCCTCTCAGCTGAACTGCTCTTTTCTCATATCTCTTCTTTCATCTCTTTTATCTAATTTGGTTTTAAAATACAGTTTTGATGCACATATATAAATTAAATAGTACAAGAATGTAGTTTTTATCAATTAATATAACTATGTGAATGATCAAGAGCAAAGTTGCCTTCGTAATCGAACGACGCCAACCACGGCCAGATCCGCTACCTCTATCCAAGCCAGTTCGTCTTCTGCATTTATAAATTAGCCTCATAGCTTAATTAATCTAGCGATTGGTTATTTTTAGTTTTGTAGTAACTATTTTCATTTTAGATGGGGTATTTACCAGATGTTGTCTAAGTCAATGGTGTTATTGGTGATCTGCTTATTTCTAGCATTTCATAATGTACTCGCTTCTCCCCTCTCTCTCCCCCCATCTTTGGTTGGGTTGGCTGTTTGTGCTAATAGCGTAGTCTACTAGTCCTGGCTAGCCTTTTCTAGCTTAAACTTGTCTGCACGTGGTACAAGCATCTATACGGTTCCCACACATTAGGGCAGTCCCAATGGGACATTGATGGTGGTTTCTATCCCAATTAAATGTACTGACAGATCAGCATTTTGATGATGTGGCAATGTAATTAACAAAGAGAGAGAAGGAAAAAATGAAGAAATCGTTTCTTCTACTGGAAACGACGTGTTCACTAGTATCGATGCTCGAAGAAACCGGTGAAATCGCGATGGGGAGACTTCGGTCGTTTCTATCTCCGGGCGCACGGATCCCGTACGCCACCGTCGACGCCTCCGCACCCCCGCGCTTTTCCTTCTCCCTCCCGCGCTTTTCCTTCTCCTTCGCGCGCGCCCGCGCTTCTCCTCCTACTTCTCCCGCCTACGCTTCTCCTCCTACTTCTCCCGCCTCCTCCTACTCCTCCTACTGAAACCCTAGCCTCCAGGCGCTGGCGGCGCTCGGCCGCTCACCTGGCTCCACCACCGCGCGCCCGCCTCGGCTCTCCCACATCGCCACCGGTGGCCTCGCCCGTGTCGCCACCGCGCGCTCGTCTCGGCCCCGCGTCGCATCCGGCCCTGCGCGCCCGCATCGCCTCCGGCCCCGCCCGCTCGCGTCGCCTCCGGCCCCGCACGCCCGCTTGCCTCCGGCCCCCCCTGCCCGCGTCGCCTCCGACCCCGTGCGCCCATCTGTTGTTGTTTGTGCTGAATGTTCGCGCTGCCCATCCTTCACCGCCTCGGCGAGGACCCCTTCGGCGTCGCCGCGCTCGCGCTCGCGCCCACTCGGGAGCTCGCGGTGCAGCTCGCCGAGCAGTTCCGCGTGCTCGGCTTGCCGCTGGGGCTTAGGTGCCTCGCGGCGATTGGAGGGTTCGACTCGCTCGGGCAGGCTAAGGGCCTCGCGCACCGCCCCCACGTTGTTGTCGCCACCCCCGGCCGCGTCGCCACGCTCATCTCCAACGACCCCGACCTCGCCAAAGTCTTCGCCCGCACCAAGGTTGGCATCCAAATTTCCCTTTTAGCCGCAAAATGGGGAGATATGGCTAGTTGCTTGTGCTGCTGCCTGCAAAATTTCTCTTCGTAACTAGAAATGTATGTCTTTTTTGTTGCTACTGGAAAAGTGCAAGTGCATTATTCCGTTGTAGGCACAAGACTTGTTTCTTGGAGATATTCATGGTACACAAGTAGAAAGTTCTTTTAGTTTAGAGAATTGTAGGTTATGTGTTGTCTTGCAACAGAGTGGTCGTGATGTTTAATTATTGCACCTGCATAGGAACAGAGGAATGCTGTTCTGCTTATTTTTAGTGATCAGTTGTTGTATAGATCTTTGCTGATGTGTTTTCGAAATGGTGTAAGCTAGTAGTTTGAAGTTCACTTCACTCGGAAACACATTGTTTCAGATACCTGTGGAGGTTCTGGGCAGAAGGTAAAGACTGTTTATTGTTTAGCTAATGCTATGATAGAAAATGAGCAAATTATTGCATGCGTCCATGCGCATAGTATCAGGTTGGATGCAAATTATGCATATTACAGTTTATGATTGAAAGGCACGATTTCACTGAAGTTTAGCAGATTTTTGGTGTTTATGTCCTATGTGTGCTCAACATGTAAATCTTTTTTGGGTATGATTGGTTCATGGTTGGGTGTGGGTTGTGAGGGGTGTGCCTATTTGAGTGATATGTGTTGATTAAATTTCACTTTATATGGCCACATGAAAGCTACATATATTCTTGCCACAATTGAGCACACCTCTCTTAAAGAGCATGCAAGAGATAATTAAATTTTTATCTACATAGAAACTACATTAGAAACCATGCATTGGAAGAGGTTGGGTCTAAAAGACAATTTATTGCTCTCTCTCTCCTTAAAAAACTACTACTAGACACTATCCATTGGGACTGCCCTTACGCGCACTTGCGCCTTGCCTATTTACTGCATATACACACTAAATAGTGCACACAACACAGTACACGCAATACACACTGTGCACAACGCCACACACTCATGGCACACACACACGTGGCACTACACAACACAACAGACAACACACAAGCACTACACGATGCAACATACAACGTAGTGCACAACACACACGCACTACATAGCGCACACAACGCAGTGCATAACACATCACACGGCACACACGCACTACTCTATCTCTCTGTCTCCCCTCCTGGCGACTCTGTCCCTTCAGTTCAATCGGCCCTTCGCCGTTGATGGCTTGCCGCCAGCCGTTTGGCACCGGGTTTCTCCTCCACCAGTCTCTCCCTTGCACTACTTCCCTCTCCTTCCTTGTGTTCCTTCGGTGTAGCTACAGATCGCTCGGTTCTCTTGGCATTGGTGCAGTGGCGCCACCATCCTTGCATTGGTCTCACCCCCAATTGGTCCCTGCGGCTCATACCCTTCCCTTTCTGCCAGATCTGGTGCCGATGAGATTGGATCCGGGCATGGCCCCACCGAATCTAGTTTCCCCTTTTTGTCCCTGGAAAAATTTCAATCCACTCGGTTCTTAATCTTTTTGCATGTTTAAATTACTTTTTGGTTCTATCCTACTCACGTGCACATGGTGGTGAAGTGAATCGGTAGTCGTGCAGTCGTGATGGGACTTAGAAGCTAGCTTGTGCCCGACAGCTGTGGGCCAATGACATTGACAGTCGTCACCTCCTCCGGCCGGGGTGAGATTGGCTCCCTTTTATTCTACCTAGAGCCATTTCTCTACTCGGTTAGTGGGGCTTGTGCTGTGTTTTGTTGTCCTGTGCTGGATTGAAATTGATATGTGGGAAAAGGACATACTTGGCTTGGTCAGGCTTAAAATGGGAAGATGATGACAATGGTGGTGGTGGTCATGATGGGACAATGGGGTCCCGATCTTTCGATAGGATGATAGCTTCAGATTGGAGGAGAATGACTTTGATGATGCAGGATTCTAACCAGTCATGACCAAAACACTAAGCAATCGCTAAACCACACTGCGAGTCATTATCAACTGTACCAAGAATGCGGTTGACCAAACCACGAAGGTCAATTTCTGCATGGAACCAAAGAACACGCAAGAACAAGATAATAAGCAATCTAAAATTACAAATAGGATTGAAATATTTGATAATGTTGGGATTCTGTAAAGGTATTATTGTTGGTCTAATCGACACAAGCCAATACATGAAGTTGCAATGAAGCTAACTTTTAACTAAACAAAATCCTAGAAAATTAGAGGGGTATGGTCTCCTTAAATAGGGGAGGGGAAGCCGCACATAACTAAAATATAAGAGGGTGGTACTATTTATGGTACTGTTCACGTGAACAGTATGACTGTGAATAGTATAGGCCAAGAGGGGGGTGTGTAATACAAAAAATTGGGGCGGCTGGGCTAGGCCCAAGGCCTAGTCGGCCCAGCCCATGCAACCCCCATAAAAAGAGAGCCAGGAGGGAGGAGGCAAAAATCAATTTGCCTCTCCCCTCCGTGCTGTGGCCGCCACCACCACACACTTGACCCCACCTCCACCCCTTACCCCACCCTGCACCGCCGCCCTTCTCCCCGCTGGCATTGCCCGGCCATGCCCTTGCCGAGTGCCGATCCGCCCTACTGCTGCGCATGCCACCGTCGCCCAGTGCGCTGCTCCCTAGCCACGTCTCACCTTCCTCATCCCATGCTGTCGTTGCCGCTCCACCCCGCGGCTGCGCCTCATCTTTCTCCACCCCGTAGCTTATTGCTGCTCCACTGCTCTACCTGCCTGCTCGCCGTGCACGGAGGCAAGGTGAGCGCCAGGAGCTGGTTGTGAGGGGAGAGGGGCCGGCCAGCCGAGGAGAGGGCGGGGAGAAGTCGACCAGCTGAGAAGAAGAGGAGAGGAAGGGGATTAAGAGAAGAAAGAAGAAGAGAAGGGAGCCGGCCATGAGGGAAAAGGAAGAAAAAAAGAAGGGACAAAGAAGGGAGAGGGGGAAAAGAGGGGAAAAAAGAAAAGTCTGATCCGGTGCCTGATCCAATGAAGGAACAATAGGTAGTGCCCCGATCCAGTTCTTCGGGGTTAGGGTAACGCCTTAGAAACCTTCTCCCTATTTATTCATTAATTCTTGCATAAGTTATTATATTGATTACTAGAATGGATTCGTGTGGCCATTAAAATATTGTTTATTAATATGAATGCTTGGACAGTGAAATCGGTGCTGCCACTATTGATCTGGTTGATTCGCGGTAGGAGAGGGAATGGGAGAAAAAGAATGGATGGAGAGAGGTAATATTCATTAGTAGATGATAAATTAAAATGAGGTTAATTAGTGTAACTGATTGAAGAGGGGAGATTCATGTTTTTTCCACCCTTAAGATTGCCACCGAAACTCTGTCACTTACATGTGGGGCCACCTGAGTCACTGACAACGGGCCCGGGTGGCAAATCTGTTGCCACCCGAGTCGTAAGGGTGGCAAATACATAAATTTTCCATTGAAGAGAGATTAACCATGTAGAATTTGATCCTCAAGTATAAATGATGAAATCGCTAAGTTCTTGGATCGGTTGAGCACCAGGACAATGGGAGGGTGTCCGATGAAAGAGGAATTAGCCGTGTCGGGTTTCTGCATAAGAGCGATGTCATTTGCTGGTATGTGTATGTATTGCATTAGTGATGAATTGAAATGGCTAATGCTTGTCCAGGTGGCGGTTCGAGTTTGGTGTCGTTCACGCATCGTTCACCAGGTTAACAGGCAAGTGCACTGTAGAACAATGAATTATGGTAAATGCTTGCTATTCGTGTTTCCATGCCATGATCTATAACATTTACGAGATGATGTATATAATTATGTGCTAATCATACCTTGATGAGTACTGCTTATGAATAAATATCCACATTTGAAGAATGTTGCATCATGCAAAATGTATAAGAGTAAAGTTGGTGAGAAAGTCATATGACTAATCTGGAGTGCTCTTGAATAAGATCTACAAATGTAGGCACCTCCACGGGATGGAGGAAGAGGGTGACATCGACGAGTGTACCCTTCGTTATACTGTACAAGCTACAGTTATAAATGTATTGCATTGCATTGCATGAAAGTGATAGAGAAAGTGATACGGCTATAGAGATTTATGAATTTACAGTTCACAGTCATGGATTTGATTTATAGATCACAGTCATGGAATTGATTTATAGTTTGCAATCATGGATGTGATTTATAGATCACAGTTATGGAATTGATTAAATTTGCAATGTGAGGTTAGTTGGCTTATGGCAATTATCCTATATTCATATGTTGTTTTCTCAAGGGTCTTATTAGCATAACCCATTCGAGATGGTAAGTGTGCGGTAGTAGCATCCTGGACCCTATGGAGGGCCGGGGTGGTACAGTTGGTATCAGAGCGGGCGTTGGATCCATGGTGAAGATAAATTAATAACCTAGCTTAATTATTCCATTAAAACATAGCTTAGGCGTAATAATTAAACTAAATTTGACACACTTTGCTGCATAGTAGGATGAGGTTTGGGACTTGCATTGCATATGTGTTTTTGCTAATTGTGTCATTGATTTGTACTACTAATATTGATGTTTGTGAGTTGGTTGTGTGAATGCTTTTCTGTTGTGAGCAGAGATGTCGAGACATATAGGTCATGGTCACAATGCCAGCTAAGGTCGTGGAGGTCGTGGTTGTGGCTGTGCCTAAGCGGAGCCACTGCTAGAGGTTCCACAGGAAGCACCTGACATGGAGGTTAGGTCTGCTGAGTAGTCCATAGCTGAGGACCAGGCAAGGTCTTTGGCCTTGCTACGAGAGTTCATAGAAGAGGTTCGCTCACTTCGCTGACAAACGCCCATAGCTGTTGTTGTAGTTGTACCTATCGTTGCCCCGATTGCCATTCCGATCGCACCAGACGCAAGAATGGGCCTTTGCGAATGGATGGCATTGCAGTTGGACACTTTTGATGGGTTGGGTACACCAGTCCAAGCTACAGATTGATTGTGCTATATGGGAAGGTAGTTTGAAGCTTTAGAGATGACTTGACAGCTTAGGGCTCACTTTGTGGCCTTTCAATTGAAAAGTTAGACAGACATTTGGTGGGAAGGAGTCCTTTTAGCTAGGACCCTTGCCTAAGGTTGAGCCACCTGGGAGATCTTCGTCGAGCAGTTCAAGGTGAAGTATTACCCAGAATCTTTTACGGAGAGTATGGAGGTTGCCCTATCGACCCTCGTACAAGGAAAGATGACCGTGGTTGAGTACGAGGCGTGGTTGAACAACTTGATCTACTTCGTACCGTCAGTCACAAGTCGTGACCCTGAGAAGGCCAAAAGGTCCCACCGAGGGCTCAATTATGATTTATGGCATGCTGTGGGAGCTACCACACCACGTGACTTTAGGTCCGTGGTCGAGCAGGCTGGAGGGATGGAGATGAAGTTGCAGCTCACCAAATGGTTGCAACCCTTTGGTGGTCCAAGTACTTCTGGTGGCAACCAAAAGAGGAGCTATAGTGAGAGGGTGGGTCATCTCAGTGGCCCGCTCCTAAGAAGTCTAAGTGGGGTCAGCGTCGCTCATAGTCATCCAAGTCTAAGTCATTGAAGTCGTCTTCTCCTACACCACCGGCATTGCGTCCTATCCTAGGGCAGGGCATGATTTGTTTCAAGTGTGGTGGTGAGCATCGTGTTGTCAAATGTTCCTGGATAGGGGGATGTTGACATTGTGGCCAGTCAGGCCACATGGAGAAGGTCTGTCATCCGAGTCCATCAGGTATCATCAAGTGGGAGCCAATATCTACATCATCAAATGTTTCATCTCGGGGGTCAATCTAAGTGTTGGCAGCTGCTCCTACGCCGCAGCCTCCTTTCTAGGCACCACCTACCAGATACTACTGGCCTCCTACACAAGTTGCTCCACTTCAGTACACTGCACCGCCTCCATTTCCGATGCCACCACAGTAGAGCGTTGGGCTCACGTCACCCCGGTGCCACCTGGAGTTTCCACATTGCCTGCCGCTAAATCCGCTGGTCGACCAGACGTTGTGATAAGTACCCTGTTAGTGGATTCACACATTGCTCTTATTCTTTTCGACTCCGGTGCCACTTACTCTTTTTGTCCCGTGAGTTTGCTAGAAAGGCACAATTGAGTATGCAGCAGGCTAGAAAGGCACAATTGAGTATGCAGTAGATTTCAAAGTCAATTTTAGTTAGTTCCACGGGGGGGGGGGTACCATTGCTAGTTTTACGGTGTGTCCTGGTTATGTGGTTTCAATAGATGGTGAGGGTTTCGTTGCCAACCTCATGGTCATTTAGATAGAGCCTTTTGATGTTATCCTTAGGATGGACTAGTTGCATCGCTACCAGACCGTGATTTCCTACTTCTGGAGAACAGTCACTTTGCAAGCTTCTTCACGGGAGGAGATAATCTTTCAGGGGAATGCACCTCCGTATTCTCTCTTTGCGTTGGCTATCTTGTTTCCTAGTCGACAAACGATGAAGTTTGGATTGCTTCCAGCACTTACGAAAAAGCCGAGTGCATCTCTACACATTGGGGATATTGCAGTGATGCGTGAGTATCTCGATGTATTCCCCAAAGAGCTTCCGGGAATGCCACCCAAAAGAGATGTGAAGTTTAGGATTGACCTTATTCCCAGCACACGATCTATCTCTATATCCCTGTATCGCTTAGCATGACCTTTCCAAGAGGAGTTGAAAAAATAATTGGATGGGTTGTTGTCCAAGGGGTTGATTCATCGTAGTGTGTCATCTTAGGGAGCCCTTGTCCTCTTCACTGAGAAGAAGGATGGGAGTTGGCTCATGTGCATAGACTATCGTGCTCTTAATCAGATGACCATCAAGAATAAATACATGTTACCTCGCATTGAGGATTTGTTTAATCAATTAAAGGGAGCTAAGGTGTCATCAAGATTGACCTACAAAATGGGCATAATTAAATTCGAGTGCGGGAGCAAGATATTGAAAAAACAGCTTTCTCCATGGGATATAGGCACTATGAGTATAACGTTATATACTTTGGACTAACAAATGCCCCTGTTGTCTTCATGGAGACATGACCAGTATGTTGCATAAGTATTTGCATGACTTTGTGGTTGTGTTCATTGATGATATCTCGATTTATTCCAAGATGGAGGAAGAGCATGAGCGGCATTTGAGGCTCGTGCTTGAGACTCCGAGGGAGAATCAGTTCTTTGCCAAGTTGAAGAAGTATGAGTTCTGGATTTCAGAAGTAGGCTTCCTGGGACATGTGATTAACCAGGAGGGCATTTTAGTAGATCCAGCCAAGATTTCTATGGTAGTAAATTGGAATAGGCCATCCAATGTTAAAGAAATGAGAAGTTTTCTTAGCTTAGCTGGATATTACTGGTGTTTCCTGAAAGATTTCTCTGTTATTGCCAAGCTAATGTCTCAGTTCACGCAGAAAGGCATAAAATTCTAGTGGACCGATGAATGCGAGCTTAATTTCAATAATTTGAAAGAGAAGTTAATAATTGCTCTTGTTCTTACACTTCCTAAGCTAGGAAAGCATTTCATGGTCTATTCGGATGCATCACGAGTGGGTTTGGCTTGCGTGCTCATACAAGATAGCAAAGTGATTGCATATGCCTCATGACAATTAAAGAAACATGAGCAGAATTACCCTACTCACGATTTAGAGTTGGCCGTAGTGGTTTTTGCTCTAAAGATTTGGAGTTGGCCGTATGGAGAGTCTTGTGATATTTTCACTGACCACAAGAGCCTAAAGTACATCATCACTCAAAAGAAATTGAATTTAAGGTAAAGAAGGTGGCTGGAGCTGATCAAAGATTATGATCTCACTCTCCAGTATCATCCAGGCAATTCAAATGTGGTTGCTAATGCCCTTAGTCGCAAGACGACACCCTCCCCTCTAAGTTGTCTCGTTGCTGACTTTGAATGGATGGGAATTTCCTATTGTTATGCCGGTACAGCACAGGTTGAGACATAGTTATTGCTAGAATCATCAATTCTAGAATGAGTGAAGAAGTGTAATAATATGATCGGTTGCTTCAACAAGTGAGAAGTGTCTCGATGAAGGAAAAAAGGGGGATTTTAGCCTTGATGAGTTGGGCGTATTGCGGTTTAGGAGCCGCCTTTGCGTGCTATAAAAAGCTCAAGTCAAGAATGATATTTTAAGAGGGGCTCATTGTACCCCTACACGGGTGTCACATCCCAAAATTTGGCTTTTTGAAAAATTTAAATTCAAATTAATTATTTTAAGGTAATTGGATTTTACTTGGCTTTTATTTACCTTTCTGGATTTTTCTGGAATTTAAAAACTATTTTTAGAGCTTAAAAAGTAATTCAAAATATGAAAATTAAATATCAACAGTAGTTGGAAATAATTTTATTTAGTCCAAAATATGTCCAGGAGCTTCTGTGAATTTTTCTGGAATTTTTGGAGGTATTTTCATATTTTTCTGAGGCCTAAATAAATTTCTAGCATTTTCTGAAATTAAAAATCATTAAAAATCTCTCCCTTTTCCTCCAGCCGACGCGTGGACGGCCCAGATCCGCCCACGTCGCCGCTCGGCCGATCCGGCCCGTTTTTCCCCCTTCTCCCTCCGCCAAGCGGGCCCGGCCTGTCAGCCTCCCGCGTCTTCCCCCTCATTCTCTCTCTGCCCCTGGGCCTCGGCTGTCAGCCACCCGCGTTCGCATCCCGCCATCCCCTCCTCTTTGGGCGACGCGTGTACAGCCCGCCTCATCTCGGCCGTCCCCGCTTCGCCCGCTCTCGGACGCCCGATCCGCCTCTGGGTCGCGTGGCAGCCATCCGCGCCGCCCGCCCGCTCCCTTCTCTCTCTCACTGCACGCGGGGCCCGCCTGTCGGATTCGTCGTCCCCGCGGAGCCGCCCCTTTCCTTTCTTTTCCCCCCTCTTTCCTTTCTCGCCGGCCGACCGTACCCGAGCCGAATCCGGCCCTTTCCCTCTGTCTTCTCTCCGGTTTTGGAAGCCCCGGACGCCGCCGCGACCGAATCCCCGATCTTCCGGGCTCCCCTTCCATCGGCGCCCCCTCTTTCCCGTTTCTCCCCTTTCCTTCCTTTTCCCGGCCGACACACCGGCGAGCGATTGCGCGCCCGTGTCCCCTCCTCCGCCCCTATAAAAGCCCCCCTTGGCTCCGCCTTCTCCCGCACCACCTCCCAGCGCCCTCCACTTCTCCCTTTGAGCCCCGAGCGCCGTCGCACCAGAAGCTCCCCGTGCGCGTCCGGTAAGTGCTCCGGTGAGTAATCGCCGTCGCCTCGGTCTTCCCCGAAGCTCGCCACCGCTACCTCGAGCACCCCCGTGGCCGTGCGGTCCTCCCCGACGCCTCAGCCGCCCCTCCCCGCCGCCGGAGCGCCGTCGCACCGAAGGACCCGAGCCAGCTCCGCCTCCCTCTCGTCGCCGGCCACCTCCGCCCGTCCCCGAGCCCTGCCAACCCCTCCGTTGGATTCGTCTCCACTCCGGGTTTGCATTTCACGCGTCACCCGAACCCCTCCGCCACTCCCTCGCCGCCGACGACCCTGCCTCCGGCCACCTTCCCCGGCCTCCCCTCCGGCAGGTAACTCAAAAGGCTTGATTGCCCTATATGGGTAGGCAAAGCCTCCCCCTCCCCTCTGGTTAGCAGCGCACTCCCTCGACTCCCCGGTGCGCGTTCGAGCCCTCGGCTCCGCGCGCTGGGTTGAGTTTTTCGTTATTATTCCGCGCTGACAAGTGGGTCCCACCCGTCAGCGGCAGCCGACTGTGCGGGCCACTGTCATCTGGGCCCCACCCGCCTGTGTCAGCATCTGACAAGTGGGTCCAGATCCCAGTGGGTCCCACATGTCAGTGACCGCCAGAGGGTACTGGTCAGTGGGTCCCACCTGTCAGTCTCTCAGAATTAAAATAAAAGATTAAAATTTGATATTCCAGTGGGCCCCACCTGTCAGAAATTTCCGAATTTCTCGATTTATTCAAATCTGAGATTTTCAAATGAGCATAACTTTCTCATTTTAACTCCAATTCCAGCCATTCAAATTTCTAAATTCATCTAAAATCATAATCTATCCAACTATGGCCTCTGTTGAATTTTTGGATCTTATTTGAATTTTCGTTTGTATTTATTTGCTTTGTTGCCTCGTCTTTTCTCGCGTAGATTCCAACGTTGTCAACGAACCCTCTCCACAGCAGCAAGAAGACCCAGAAACCCTGCAAGAAGGCAAGTCTCCTTTGATCATCTTGAACCTATGATTTTGAAATGTTTTAATTATTTTAAATGTTATGCATTGCTATTTACATAAAATGATAATTCAAATCTTAAGGTAGTAGTTAATCCAACCTTGTTATGCCCTCCATTGGAATTGATTGTCATGTACCCTTGTCACCCTAGAACTTCCTTGTCTCATTAATGAGATTATTATTCATCCTTTGACAATGATAGTATGGTAGTATAATGCTTAGTCATGCTAAATAAATATCCTTGGAACTTTGAAAATGGGAAATTATGATTTATTGTTAAATCCTTGTGTTTGAAAGTGAAGTGGCAATTGGAGTTGTCACTGTGATTTTAAAATAAAATAAAAATGTGAAAGTTGGTTTAGATTAGGGTGGATGGCTGTTTGGGTTGGTGCAGTAAGCACGAGAACTTGTTAAGTGTATGTTCCACCCTAGTCAATTAAGGACCGACGCTTGTGTTTGTCCAAACTGAGCAAAACAGTGCAACCACAAGTCTATATGGGTACGACCTAGCTAACTAACCTATAAAGGTGTGGTTTAGATATCACCAGTGGTGTATTGAGTGCCAGGGTGTACTGGTTACTCATAGTGAGGGACAGGGTTTACTGTACTCATATGGCGCAAGAGGGGGCTTCAGATTGGGCGGATTTAACCCTTCTGCGGTGAAACCTCAGCGGGTGGTATCTAGCTATACTGGAGTAGGTGAAAGGCTTTGTGATATTTTATCTGGGTCTCATGCCAAAGGAAGCATGTTGACTATTAAGATAATTTATCTCTTGTGGGTAAAGTGTACAACCTCTGCAGAGTGTAAAACTATTCGAATAGCCGTGCCCACGGTCAAGGGCGGGCAAGGAATGCATTCACATGGTAGATTTCTGGTTTTGGTTTTAAAAATTAAAGTTTTGTATTCCGAGAGTGGAGGGAACTCTCGGAAGGGTATCCTGGCAGTTGGAGCCAGAGAGGGTGGATGTAACCCGCAGTATTAAACTTGTTAAAGTTGTTAGCTAGTGATGGTAGATGGAACCTTCACTAGAGAGTAAATGATAATTCTGTTAAAACAATTAATTGGTTAAAATGTTGCCTTCGAAAATAATTAGTAGTAATTAAATTTTAAAATGTTGCTTTGTGCAAAAGAACCATATGGCCTTCTTTGTTAAGCCTTGCATCTATGCATTTTTCCCAAGACTTGCGGAGTACTTTATGTACTCACATGCTACACTTAAAAATAACATCTCAGAGGAAGTTGAAGCTCAAGAAGGTGACTACGACTACTGCTTCGCTTGTGGCTGTGATGGATTCTTCCCGGAGGACTAGGTCGCGCTTCCCCAGTCAATTGCCTGTGGCGAATTGATGGGTCACCCTCGAGTTTTATTTGCTTCCGCTCTATTTCTTGTGTGCGAGGTCTTAAACCTCCTTTGTAATAATGAGACCCGGTGGTCAGTACTCTTAATTATTGTAATAAATCGTTGATGGTGATGTTTTCCATTCTGTTTGACTGTGTGCACTAGCTTTGATCTGGGACTAGTGCTGTAATACACAGAGGGTCCGGGTTTGATAATCCGGAGGCCCGACAGAGATGGTATCAGAGCCAATTTGACTGTAGGACGTGACCTAGATTAGGAATGGCAAACCATAAGGACTTATGTTTATAAAAAGAGTATATTAAAAATGTGTAAGCTTCTTTGCTTCTACTCTCTTCCTACTTAGAATCTCGTTCTTGTCTCCAACTCCATTTGTTAAAACTTTTACTAATCTTTTCTTTCACTCAACTTTGTAGATGGCTGGTTCATCCTCCGCTGCCCCGTGGGACTACTACTCACATGGAGAGGATGCTGGAGCATTCGCTAGCCTTCTCCGGCAGCTGATGCAGTGTTTGGAGTACCGTCAGCCGCCCATCTTCAGGGGTCGGAAGACGCGGATCCTGGATCGAGACTCTTGGACGATGGAGGTATTCCTGTATGCACGGGAAGAGGAATTCAAGTCCCACACCTACCCCATCAAGCACCCTCGGTCCCGCTGTTTCGACGCTGTCCAGGACGCAGCACGCCTCGCCATTGACGAGTTGTGCCACCTGCACAAAGATGCTGTACATCAGTCCCCCTTTTGCTTCTTCATCAACCCTCGCCCAGGACAGAGGTATCCAGATCCCTTTGATATTCCAGCTGACGATCCTCGACTGTCACATCAGGTGCAACTCACCCAGGCGATGGCCGTCACTTATGCTAGAGCTCAGGAGGAGATTGGACAACTTCGGATGCTTCTCACTTCCAGCTACCAGCATTCCGACACGCTTCGCACACAGCTTCTCCAGAGCCAGGCAGCTGAGTTTGAGTTGGGACGTCTCCGGGCCGCAGCCGACTACGCGCCATCTTCACCCGTAGTTGACTACACGCCGTCTTCCCCAGTACCAGCCGTCATCCCCAACAACCCGGCCCCAGCTCGACTTTCAGGACTCCACATCAGACTTACAGCACGCAAGAAAGTGCGACGCCCCAGTCCGCCACCTGTCATTACTCTCAAGAAGCGCAAGCCTTCTCCTTCTCGTTCTCGGTCGACTGCCTCCAGTCGTAACCGTGCCTCGGCCGAGTGTGACTGCTCACGTCACCACGTGAGAGAGCGCCAGGAAGACCCGGAGGAGGATCCAGAAGAGGACCCGGAAGAAGACCCTGAGGAGCGCGTCTTTGGAGAGGATTAGTAGTCTTTTGAGTCCGTAGTACCCAAATAAAATGTCCGCGTCCTTAGAACGCTTATTGTTATGTTTTGGTGTGCTAGATGGACTGTAGCAGGCCTATGCGCACTTGTGGTACAGCCATCCTTGGAGTTATCTTGATTTTAATAAAAAGTTTCCCCTAAGTGGTTGCTAGTTCTTTCTTGTGTGTTGGCTTGGGATGTGGTTTAGTTCCCCTAATCTCTTACCTTTGCTATTTCCCTCTTACCTTCTGCTAACCTAAACCGCTTCAGATGGTGAACACGAGGAGCAACCCTGGCAGCAGCCGTGACGCCAACAACCAGCCGGAGGACAACATTCCACCACCTCCTGCTCAGGCCCCCAGCTTGGAGCAAATGATGGCTATGCAGCTGCAGTTACTTCAAGCTCTCGCCCAGAACCAAGTGCAGCCAGCCCAGCAGGCACCCAACCAGGCACCCCAGTCTAAATTGGGGGAATTCATGAGGACAAGGCCTCCCACTTTTGCTAGATCAGTGGATCCCTTGGAAGCAGATGATTGGATCAAGGATGTGGAAAGAAAATTGGTCCTAGCTCAGTGCAACGATAATGAGAAGGTGTTGTATGCTGCTCATCAGCTCAAGGGAATGGCTGCCAACTGGTGAGAAAACTACCGCGCCGCCCATCAAAATGCACAAGCCATCACTTGGGAGGAGTTTGTCGAAGCTTTCCGCACTGCCCATATTCCTACGGGAATAATGGAAATGAAGAAGAGAGAATTCTACCAACTACAACAGGGAAACCTCAGTGTTTCCGAATACCTGAACAAGTTCACCCAACTGTCCAGGTATGCATCTGAAGAGGTTACCTCAGAGGCGACCAAGATTTGGAGGTTCACGCAGGGACTTGACCCCAATCTCAAGGTGCAGCTGGTATCCAATGACTTCCCAACCTTCCAGCAACTAGTGAACAAGGCCTTTGTCCAAGAAGATGCTCAGCGCCAGCTGTACGAAAATCGGAAGAGGAAGTTTCAAGCCCAGCAAGGAGCAAGCAGCTCTTGATTCCGCCCCAACGCACCTCACTATCACAAGCTCTCAGAGTCAAGCGTGCCGAGGACTCCCTTTTCAGGACCCCGCCCAAATCCACAAACTCCCCGGGCAAACAATGGTGGCCAACCCCCGCAGAACAAGACTTCAGCAGCAGGAGTGCAGTGCTTTAACTGCAAGAACATGGGGCACTATGCCAGCAACTGTCCCCAGAAACGCCCAGCAATGACTCCAGTTCGTTTCAATCTGGGGACTATGCCAGCAAGAGCTCCGACTGCAGGTCAAGGCCGTGGGGCACCACAAACCCCAAGGACTCCACAAGTGGTGAGCAGAGGGCATCTCAACCATGTGACCGCGGAAGCAGCCCAGGATGCACCTGACGTAGTTCTGGGTAAGTTTCTTGTCAACTCAGTAATTGCATCAGCATTATTTGATTCTGGAGCTTCGCATTCTTTTGTGTCAAAAGATGTGGTTGAAAGGTATAATTGGGATGTGAGTAAACTACAGAACCCCATGCTAGTCCAGTCCCCTGGAAAGGAAATGAGGACTAACACAGTTTGCCTTGACGCAACTGTGGATATAAATGGAGTTAAGTTCTTAGCAAATCTTATTATAATAGACTCCAAGGGTTTAGATGTAATACTTGGAATGGATTGGTTAACCAAGTATAAAGGGCAGATAGATTGTGCTGATCGAGCTGTTACAATCACTAACTCTGATGGGATTCAAGTAAGGTATAAGTCAAACTCCCCTACCCAGAGCAGGTGTAGTTTGAACAGTGTAAAGGGAGTGACTCTGGAAAAAGTACCTATAGTGAGTGAGTACCCAGATGTATTCCCTGAAGATTTGCCTGGAATGCCGCCAGACAGGGAAGTAGAGTTTGTCATCAACCTAGTACCTGGAACAGCTCCAATTTCCAAGAGACCTTATCGGATGTCTGCAAATGATTTGGCGGAAGTTAAGAAACAAATTGAAGAGCTGCAGGATAAAGGATTTGTAAGGCCAAGCTCGTCACCTTGGGGAGCACCAGTACTGCTAGTAAAGAAGAAAGATGGTAGTCTTCGCATGTGTGTGGACTATCGATCATTGAATGATGTGACTATTAAGAACAAGTACCCTTTACCCAGAATAGATGATCTGTTTGATCAGTTGAAAGGATCATGTGTATTCTCTAAGATTGACCTTCGATCAGGATATCACCAATTGAAGTTAAGACCAGAGGACATACCCAAGACCGCATTTGCCACCCGTTATGGATTGTATGAGTATACAGTGATGTCTTTCGGTCTAACCAATGCCCCAGCATACTTCATGAATCTGATGAATAAGGTGTTCATGGAATATTTGGATAAGTTTGTGGTTGTATTCATCGATGATATTTTGATATATTCCAAGAATGAGGAAGAACATGCCGAACATTTGAGGATAGTTTTGGAAAAGCTCCGAGAAAATCAGTTGTATGCCAAGTTCAGTAAGTGTGAGTTTTGGTTGAAGAAAGTAGCTTTCTTGGGCCATGTGATTTCGGCGGGAGGAGTATCCGTAGACCCGGAGAAAGTTAATGATGTGCTCAATTGGACACAACCAAAGTCAGTATCCGAGATCAGGAGTTTTCTTGGATTGGCTGGTTACTATCGTCGATTTATTGAAGGATTCTCCAAGCTCGCAAGACCTCTGACCCAGTTGCTGAAGAAGGAAAAGAAGTTTGAATGGAGTAAACCATGTGAGGATAGTTTCCAAGAGTTGAAGAAGAGGTTAACTTCTGCACCAGTGTTGACGCTTCCGGACATTAGGAAGGATTTCGAAGTCTTCTGTGATGCGTCAAGGCAGGGACTAGGCTGTGTACTGATGCAAGAAAGAAAGGTAGTAGCATATGCCTCAAGGCAGCTGCGACCCCATGAAGGAAATTACCCAACGCATGATTTAGAGCTCGCTGCCGTAGTACATGCACTGAAAATATGGAGGCATTACTTGATTGGTAACCGTTGTGAAATTTACACGGATCACAAGAGTTTGAAATATATATTCACTCAACCCGATCTCAACATGAGGCAAAGGAGATGGCTTGAGTTAATAAAGGATTATGATATTGGAATACATTATCACCCAGGAAAGGCTAATGTGGTAGCAGATGCCTTGAGCAGAAAGAGTTATTGTGCCAAGCTGTGGATTAAGGACAGTATGCCTGCCCTTCAAGAAGAGTTCCAACGGCTCAACCTAGAAGTAGTGGAGGAAGGATTTTTAGCCACTTTGGAAGTTCAACCAACCTTAGAAGATCAAATCAGAGCAGCTCAAAAGGAGGACAAGTATGTCCAGGAGATCAAGGATAATATGAAGAAAGGAAAAGCTTCGGGATTTTCAGAGGATGAAAAAGGTACCCTTTGGTTTGGGAAAAGAATTATTGTGCCTGAAAAGAAGGAGGTAAAGGAGTTAATATTAAAGGAAGCCCATGAATCTGGATATTCAATTCACCCTGGGAGCACCAAGATGTACCAAGATCTCAAGGAAAGGTATTGGTGGTCAAGTATGAAACGAGAAATTGCAGAATACGTAGCCTTGTGCGATGTATGCCAACGGATTAAAGCTGAACACCAGAGACCTGCGGGACTTCTGCAGCCATTGCAGATCCCTGAGTGGAAATGGGAAGAAATTGGTATGGATTTTATAACTGGATTACCAAGAACCAAAACAGGGCACGATTCAATTTGGGTTATAGTGGATCGTTTGACAAAAGTCGCCCATTTCATTCCAGTAAAGACCACATACTCCGGGGATAGACTTGCAGAGTTGTACATGTCAAGAATTGTGTGCTTGCATGGGATCCCAAAGAAGATTGTGTCAGATCGAGGAACCCAGTTCACTTCGAGATTTTGGCAAAAGCTACATGAACTTTTGGGCACAAACTTAAACTTCAGTACAGCTTATCATCCACAGACAGATGGTCAAACAGAAAGAGTAAATCAAATCCTGGAAGACATGTTGAGAGCTTGTGTACTGGCAAACAAGAGTAATTGGGATCAGAGTTTGCCCTATGCAGAGTTCTCCTACAACAATAGTTATCAATCCAGTTTGCAAATGTCTCCCTTCGAAGCCCTATACGGCAGAAAGTGTAGGACTCCATTGTATTGGAAGGAAACAGGAGAAGGACAAGTGTTTGGACCAGATGTGCTGAAGCAAGCAGAAGAACAAGTTCGTCTAATCCAGGACAGATTAAAAACAGCACAAACCAGACAGAAAAGTTATGCAGACAATCGACGTAGAAGCTTAGAATTCGTACCTGGGGATCATGTTTATTTGAAGGTGTCACCTCTCAAAGGAATGAGACGTTTTGGAGTCAGTGGAAAGCTAGCTCCCAGATTCATCGGACCTTTTCCTGTTGTGGCGAAACGAGGAGAAGTGGCTTACCAGTTGGAGCTTCCACCTCAGCTGTCAAAGGTGCATGACGTCTTCCATGTGTCTCAGCTAAGAAAGTGTCTCAGAGTTCCAGAAGAGCAGATGCCTCTAGATGAAATAAACGTGAAGGAGGACCTCACCTATCCAGAGTATCCAGTCAAGGTATTGGAGGAAGCAGAGCGCCGTACGCGCAGCAAGGTTATCAAGTTCTGTAAAGTGCAGTGGAGCAACCATTCAGAATCGGAAGCAACTTGGGAGCGTGAAGAGGATCTAAAAGAAGAGTTCCCCGACCTTTTTCCCAGTCCATCCGAATCTCGGGGTCGAGATTCTTTCTAAGGGGGGTAGGTTTGTCACATCCCAAAATTTGGCTTTTTGAAAAATTTAAATTCAAATTAATTATTTTAAGGTAATTGGATTTTACTTGGCTTTTATTTGCCTTTCTGGATTTTTCTGGAATTTAAAAACTATTTTTAGAGCTTAAAAAGTAATTCAAAATATGAAAATTAAATATCAACAGTAGTTGGAAATAATTTTATTTAGTCCAAAATATGTCCAGGAGCTTCTGTGAATTTTTCTGGAATTTTTGGAGGTATTTTCATATTTTTCTGAGGCCTAAATAAATTTCTAGCATTTTCTGAAATTAAAAATCATTAAAAATCTCTCCCTTTTCCTCCAGCCGACGCGTGGACGGCCCAGATCCGCCCACGTCGCCGCTCGGCCGATCCGGCCCGTTTTTCCCCCTTCTCCCTCCGCCAAGCGGGCCCGGCCTGTCAGCCTCCCGCGTCTTCCCCCTCATTCTCTCTCTGCCCCTGGGCCCCGGCTGTCAGCCACCCGCGTTCGCATCCCGCCATCCCCTCCTCTTTGGGCGACGCGTGTACAGCCCGCCTCATCTCGGCCGTCCCCGCTTCGCCCGCTCTCGGACGCCCGATCCGCCTCTGGGTCGCGTGGCAGCCATCCGCGCCGCCCGCCCGCTCCCTTCTCTCTCTCACTGCACGCGGGGCCCGCCTGTCGGATTCGTCGTCCCCGCGGAGCCGCCCCTTTCCTTTCTTTTCCCCCCTCTTTCCTTTCTCGCCGGCCGACCGTACCCGAGCCGAATCCGGCCCTTTCCCTCTGTCTTCTCTCCGGTTTTGGAAGCCCCGGACGCCGCCGCGACCGAATCCCCGATCTTCCGGGCTCCCCTTCCATCGGCGCCCCCTCTTTCCCGTTTCTCCCCTTTCCTTCCTTTTCCCGGCCGACACACCGGCGAGCGATTGCGCGCCCGTGTCCCCTCCTCCGCCCCTATAAAAGCCCCCCTTGGCTCCGCCTTCTCCCGCACCACCTCCCAGCGCCCTCCACTTCTCCCTTTGAGCCCCGAGCGCCGTCGCACCAGAAGCTCCCCGTGCGCGTCCGGTAAGTGCTCCGGTGAGTAATCGCCGTCGCCTCGGTCTTCCCCGAAGCTCGCCACCGCTACCTCGAGCACCCCCGTGGCCGTGCGGTCCTCCCCGACGCCTCAGCCGCCCCTCCCCGCCGCCGGAGCGCCGTCGCACCGAAGGACCCGAGCCAGCTCCGCCTCCCTCTCGTCGCCGGCCACCTCCGCCCGTCCCCGAGCCCTGCCAACCCCTCCGTTGGATTCGTCTCCACTCCGGGTTTGCATTTCACGCGTCACCCGAACCCCTCCGCCACTCCCTCGCCGCCGACGACCCTGCCTCCGGCCACCTTCCCCGGCCTCCCCTCCGGCAGGTAACTCAAAAGGCTTGATTGCCCTATATGGGTAGGCAAAGCCTCCCCCTCCCCTCTGGTTAGCAGCGCACTCCCTCGACTCCCCGGTGCGCGTTCGAGCCCTCGGCTCCGCGCGCTGGGTTGAGTTTTTCGTTATTATTCCGCGCTGACAAGTGGGTCCCACCCGTCAGCGGCAACCGACTGTGCGGGCCACTGTCATCTGGGCCCCACCCGCCTGTGTCAGCATCTGACAAGTGGGTCCAGATCCCAGTGGGTCCCACATGTCAGTGACCGCCAGAGGGTACTGGTCAGTGGGTCCCACCTGTCAGTCTCTCAGAATTAAAATAAAAGATTAAAATTTGATATTCCAGTGGGCCCCACCTGTCAGAAATTTCCGAATTTCTCGATTTATTCAAATCTGAGATTTTCAAATGAGCATAACTTTCTCATTTTAACTCCAATTCCAGCCATTCAAATTTCTAAATTCATCTAAAATCATAATCTATCCAACTATGGCCTCTGTTGAATTTTTGGATCTTATTTGAATTTTCGTTTGTATTTATTTGCTTTGTTGCCTCGTCTTTTCTCGCGTAGATTCCAACGTTGTCAACGAACCCTCTCCACAGCAGCAAGAAGACCCAGAAACCCTGCAAGAAGGCAAGTCTCCTTTGATCATCTTGAACCTATGATTTTGAAATGTTTTAATTATTTTAAATGTTATGCATTGCTATTTACATAAAATGATAATTCAAATCTTAAGGTAGTAGTTAATCCAACCTTGTTATGCCCTCCATTGGAATTGATTGTCATGTACCCTTGTCACCCTAGAACTTCCTTGTCTCATTAATGAGATTATTATTCATCCTTTGACAATGATAGTATGGTAGTATAATGCTTAGTCATGCTAAATAAATATCCTTGGAACTTTGAAAATGGGAAATTATGATTTATTGTTAAATCCTTGTGTTTGAAAGTGAAGTGGCAATTGGAGTTGTCACTGTGATTTTAAAATAAAATAAAAATGTGAAAGTTGGTTTAGATTAGGGTGGATGGCTGTTTGGGTTGGTGCAGTAAGCACGAGAACTTGTTAAGTGTATGTTCCACCCTAGTCAATTAAGGACCGACGCTTGTGTTTGTCCAAACTGAGCAAAACAGTGCAACCACAAGTCTATATGGGTACGACCTAGCTAACTAACCTATAAAGGTGTGGTTTAGATATCACCAGTGGTGTATTGAGTGCCAGGGTGTACTGGTTACTCATAGTGAGGGACAGGGTTTACTGTACTCATATGGCGCAAGAGGGGGCTTCAGATTGGGCGGATTTAACCCTTCTGCGGTGAAACCTCAGCGGGTGGTATCTAGCTATACTGGAGTAGGTGAAAGGCTTTGTGATATTTTATCTGGGTCTCATGCCAAAGGAAGCATGTTGACTATTAAGATAATTTATCTCTTGTGGGTAAAGTGTACAACCTCTGCAGAGTGTAAAACTATTCGAATAGCCGTGCCCACGGTCAAGGGCGGGCAAGGAATGCATTCACATGGTAGATTTCTGGTTTTGGTTTTAAAAATTAAAGTTTTGTATTCCGAGAGTGGAGGGAACTCTCGGAAGGGTATCCTGGCAGTTGGAGCCAGAGAGGGTGGATGTAACCCGCAGTATTAAACTTGTTAAAGTTGTTAGCTAGTGATGGTAGATGGAACCTTCACTAGAGAGTAAATGATAATTCTGTTAAAACAATTAATTGGTTAAAATGTTGCCTTCGAAAATAATTAGTAGTAATTAATTTTAAAATGTTGCTTTGTGCAAAAGAACCATATGGCCTTCTTTGTTAAGCCTTGCATCTATGCATTTTTCCCAAGACTTGCGGAGTACTTTATGTACTCACATGCTACACTTAAAAATAACATCTCAGAGGAAGTTGAAGCTCAAGAAGGTGACTACGACTACTGCTTCGCTTGTGGCTGTGATGGATTCTTCCCGGAGGACTAGGTCGCGCTTCCCCAGTCAATTGCCTGTGGCGAATTGATAGGTCACCCTCGAGTTTTATTTGCTTCCGCTCTATTTCTTGTGTGCGAGGTCTTAAACCTCCTTTGTAATAATGAGACCCGGTGGTCAGTACTCTTAATTATTGTAATAAATCGTTGATGGTGATGTTTTCCATTCTGTTTGACTGTGTGCACTAGCTTTGATCTGGGACTAGTGCTGTAATACACAGAGGGTCCGGGTTTGATAATCCGGAGGCCCGACAACGGGTACATCCTAAAGAGACTAAGATGTATCGGGATTTGAAAAAGCGCTTCTAGTGCAAAAGGATGAAGGTGGATGTCGCTCATCATGTGGCATCAAGGACTCGTGCTTGTTTGTTGTTTTTTTAGGGTGATCTGAATTGATGACATGCATGAAATGGGAATAGATCTTTTTGCACTACACTTGTGAAATAACAACTTAGTCATACATTAAGCATTTCTATTTAATCTCTTGTTAAGTCTTTTGTGGCTCGCCGTTTGGTTTAGTAATCTTGCGAGCTCATGATGGTGAGTCTCCATGGTCGTGGAACCCAAAGTACTATTTATGTTATGGTTCTACGCAATGTGAGGTTAGTTGGAAATCAGGGGGGGTGCTTCCAAGAGTCTTATTAGCATAACCCATTTGAGATGTTAAGTGTTTGGTAGTAACATCCTGGGCCCTGTGGAGGGCCGGGGTGTTACAAGGCACCTTCCCCTTGGGTCTAACATTACAATGCCCAATTTGGTCCAAACAGGTGACATAGTATATTCTTTTGATGATTACGTTGCACACAGAAGTAATTTGAAGGTAAGCCCATATTCGTTGGAAAGAGAATGAGATAAGCTTTGTATCAAATACTTGTGGACCTCAAATGAACTCCGTATGTAAAAGTTATGCACATTTGAAGTCGGTACTATCTCTATGTTGACACCAATTTTGGCGCGCCCAAAATATGTGAAAATCTTTTATACCAAATTAAATATAGATGGTCAAATTCCATCTAATGGTGAAATAGGATTCAATAAAAAAAATAATATCCCTGACAAGATGTGAAATTAATATACTATGATATCAGGTATCAAATTTAGTGCATCCAAACATGCACGATGAGGTAATGTATACCTCTATATGCAAATATGGTGTATTCTCAATTTCTCATAAATATGTTACTGGCGACTTCACGCGTATAAATTTAAATACTGCGTACTCACGGGGGCACGTGGTCAACTAGTTAAATATTCCGTATATATGGATAATATACGAGAGAGGAAGTATTTTGTTGATGATCAATAAATAATCAATTGTCAATCACTTTGATGGACTAATAATCTATCATGTATGTGACGTGGTGATTAGCGTAAAAAAAAGGAGAGGGGAAATAATAAAATAATAAGAAATGAACTCATGCTTGCGCTCAACATATATGCCTGACCCATGCATATGCGCTTATATCTCAGCTGCGTGTGCATGACTTGTTCCTATTTTCCTTAAATTAATCACCTCAATTAAAAGATAAACAAAATGGTCCACAGGCTTGGCAAAGAGGGTAGCTCCTGTGCGCGCGTACCTTTTTCAAACTTGAATAAACAACGCGGTCTAGTCCGATCCCTGGCGTGACCAAATCCACGCACGTCTGCACGTTCTCGAAGTCGTGTGTTCACCGATTCAAATCCCACGCCGACTTCATTAGCGCTAATGGAAAATCAAGTGGAAGCGCGCCTCGTCGAAGGAGCAACCGCCCCGCTCCCTGCCTATAAATAAATGGCCAGTGCTCCACTGTGGGGCCGGATCGGAAAACCAAGCACTGGCAGGCTGCCGGAGTGCCGCGAAGCTGCTGCTGTGAGCGTGTGATCACCCACCCCAAAAGCAAAGTAGCGAACTGCTGATAGGCTGCTAGCGTGAGAAACTTCAGAGAAATCAGAGAGGGAGCATTGCAAGGCCTGCCGGCAAAAGCTGCTGTGTCCGTTCGTCGACCCTCTGAACAAGGTGAGGAGCACCGCGTTTCTCCAGTAACCCCTGCCCCCATTCTGGTTTTGATCTTCACGGCTTCACCGACGTGCTCGGCAACAACCAAATCTATCCCTGCCTCCATGATCAAGGCCTCATGTCTAGGTTTGATCTCTTGAGCAAGTCACCATGAGATGTATCGAGACCTAATGGTCGGTCTGGTCGGTTGATACAGATCACCATAGGAAGAGCCTCGTTCTTCGACTCGGTCAGTTGATACGAGATCAAGAATAAGTGCTAAAGCCACCATCATGCCAAAAATATACTCCTCGCTGCACTCTGCGCAAGGGTTCAAATCAACAGGAACACCTGCCGTGAGTTGCGCGGAAAGATGCCAAATTCCATCTCCATGCTAAGTGCTGTCCTTGCCTACGCTACATGTATGGGCTCTAAAAATTTGAGCACAACCGTCATGTTAGTAGTAGAGCAGGTCTAAGCACTCTCAAATCAAAGAAGTAACCATCTGAAACTACATCAAAATAAAGTGGTCATGTACTGCATGTTCAGCCCTACGGTTTGCCATCTATGCATCCGTAGTAAAAAAAATGCCATAAGCACTTTAGCATATGCATGCTTGCGCCAGTGCCCTGCATCCCGAATAGTTACAACAAAGATTAAATTTTGCATCTTAATTAAGTTGCGTCCTGTCTTATCATGTTCTATAAAACCAGTCATGTACTGCATATTCAGTCCATGCATCTGTTAGTGAGCGTCGCGCTAGCTAGCTAGCATCTTCCGGCACTAAACCAACTAGCTCTTTCATGCTGCGTTTATGAATTAGCATGTCCATGATTCTATCCAAATTAAAGTTGAGAAGTAAATAAAAGAATCTGCACACTATGCTGCGGTTAAGTCAAAAAGAAACCATGGTCACGGTCGATCTGAGACTTAAATATGTGTTTCATGCCCAGACTAGACCAACAGAGATAAGTAGAGGATTAATCATTATTTTCCCTCTTCATAAACTCAGCCTATATGCTGCCTCGCTTAGCACCTCCGCAGCATCATGTTCCGGCCACAAGCATGTAAATTCAAGTATAATCAAAACAAAAGAGATCATATACTACATGCATAAAGAAGCATGTCGATTCACTACTGCCTGCTAGTGCTAAAGGATAGGCTAATGTGTCAAACAAATCATGCATCTTAGTAAAATGAAAACAAAATAGACATACTGCGGCATGGTTCCTGTAAAAATATAAAGTAAAGACATGATAACCATCTTGCATTCATGATAATCATTTCCTCAGGATTAATGACTTTGTTTAATAATAAACTTTTCCATGATGTATTTCACGTCCATGCCAGCATAGGCCCTTCAAATACCATACGTCATGGTAAATTAAATATTGCGTCTTAGCTAGATTGCATCCATAAAAGGCCATGTCTAGCTAAGTTGTAAAAGTAAATTAAATAGCATCATACATGCAAGTTCATGCTGAAATACCACTTTATGAGTGTGTACACTAACTTTGATAAAACAAATCAACCACATGTGCCGTGGCTAGGTCCAGCGCAGCAACATATTTTTCCAAATCTTGACAAGATAAGCATCTTGTCTTAGACTAAATGAAATGCCGTATCATATGCCGAGTGCACATGTATACGTCAAAACATGTCAAATCATGATCTCGCATGATCCAATAAGACTACATCAAATTTAGTCTTCAAGGCAAATCACGTGCATACATGATACAATACACCTTCCATCAAAGAAATAAATATTAATCATTTCCTGTTGGTCGACACGCATATATGCCATACTGCATCGCATATATAGCAGACCAAGATACATACATGCCCAAATAATTAAATACAGGCCACATGCTGAATTACCAAAATTTAGTGTCATGTCATGGCCCCAAACAAATAACAAGATATTTGCAAAAGTATGCATGAATTAAATACATGCATATCATGGTTTGGTAAAAACGCTAAACGAGCTAGCAGCCAATCACATATATAAGGAGTATACATTAGCTCCTTAAGAAATGAAATAATGTCATGCTTAAATAAATGACAATTGCCAAGTTCAAATACACGCAAGCATCTATCCACGACTACAAGACTGAAGACTTTGTTTTCTTTTGTAGTTTGTAATAGCCAGCCATATGATGTAATCTTATTTTCATGTATTCATGTTGGAACTCTTAATCAGGGGTATTCTCTCTAGAGATGTAATTAACATAATTTTTATGCAAATATAAGAATTATGGAAGTATGGGCTCGCAATACCTGTTCTTTCATTTTTGTCCCATTTAAATTAAACCAAAACTAAATTTGTCTCTGCTGACGCGGAGGCGGGTTCACGCCCATTTTCCCGTCATCACTCTAGAGGCCTAATTGAATTTCAGAACATGTCCAGCTTGAACTCTTGTTTGGTACCTGGAGTAGCGGTTGTATCCGAAGGGTTGATGTCCTCATCATCCTTCTCTTTTTGCATTTGAGTCATCATCGACTCAAGCTTATCGTCCAGCTTCATGAAAAGCTTGAAAACTTGTAGCAATGCATACTTTTTTTTTGCAAAATGTTTGCAACAGCAAATGGCAAGGAAATAAAGAACACTTTGCAAATTAAAGGTGTGTGTGCATGGATCAAATCAACAAAGATACATTTTCTCATAGTATTCAGTGTACAACTTAATTTTCAAGTATAAGTGAAGTATATAGTAGAGTTATTCATCATACAAGAATTGTTGTTCAAAATAGCAAGTTTCAATTCATTTATGTGATCATAAGTTATGCATATTTGATATACTAGAAATTGATAGTCTACACCATAATCTCTAATTAAATTTAAAACAATAAGTATAGGTGCTAGAAAGAGAATTTAGAGATGAAATTTCAGAAACTTTCTCAATAGCACATTCCAAACTAACGGGTTCATAAAGCATGATATAGCACAATGCTTCAGCAGGGGATATTCTATCAAATACTTCCTTATATATAATTAATTCAACATATACAAAATTATAAGAATTCAGATCAGCACATGGTTCGTTTAAGTCAACACAAGGAATATCAAAAGATTGCATTACAGTATGTATATACTCACAAAGTTGCTCTATGTCTTACTGTAGCACCAAATCAGTACCTTGTCTTTATCGTCCTCATCAAATATTGTAGGTACCTCAAACTTCTTCTCTAATGACATAAGATGCACTAAATCATCCTTCATCTCTTCAAGCGTCTCGGCGGTATTTGTAGATGGAGTAGGAGCCAAAACAATGTCAGCATTTTTAGTTACCTTGGGTTGCACTTGCTTATGACCGTGGGTGGTGGAGGTACAAAAACGACGTCACAATTTCTTCTTCATCTCCTCCCATGTGTACATGTAGTAGTACTCGTGATTCGACCACCAATGTTGAACATCACCGATTAGCGCCATCCTTGCTATGCTCATCTTCTCATAAGGATCAAGGTCCTATCTTTCAAAGTTGATATCCAACATAGTACCCATAGAAAATAGTCTATCGACGTACTTTTAGTGGTGAGTGGCAAGATGTATACCAGTAGTTGTTTCTCTTTGAGATCAAATTTGCCCACGATGTCATCGTAATCTACCAACTTCCTCAAGCTTATCATTGTTAGTAGAAAATAAGGAAACAAATCACAAATATATGTTCCTATCAACTACTAGGATCTGGAGGCTCAAAGTCATTCACACTCAAGCTCTTACCAATGCAAACAGGTGGTGCAACCGGTGGCTGGTTTATGATAAACTTGACTCAAGTGATGAGTAAAGCGGTTGCAAGGGCTGGTTCGATGTGATCTTCCTAGTTAGTAGAAGGTTTAGTTTGGAAGACTAGATTAGTAGCAATGGAGAATAATCAGTTAATATCAGAAATTATACAGAATTGAATTATAGTTCGTATCTAGCTCTTAGCCTATGTTGCTGATCAACCAAGAATGAAAGAAGGCTAAAACAAGTGTATAACACCGTATAGGAGTGGTAGACACAAGAGAATTCAATAGAATGTAATATGGAATTGAAAACCACAAGGATTGACTCAAATATGAAAACTAAAGATTTCTATCCACTGGACAGTACGTAGGTATTTTTGTCGTAACTTTTTTTAGATGCCTCTTTTTTGATGATCTTTTTTTGCGTGCTTCCTGATGGATTTTTCTACAATTTTTCTTTTGGGGCCACATTCTAAATACAGACCCAAAAATTCATACAAAAATCACAACTATTGGCTATTGCAAATTCAAATTAGAAATTTGGGTCAACTTTCATTGCAGATATCTTCTAACTCCTTGACTGGAATGAAGCAAAATTTTACAGGCAGATGGATAATGAGTTATGAATCTAATGACAGTGGTTTCACTCAAAAAGATAATGAAAACAAAAGTTATGGCATTTTTTGTAGCAGTAGTAGAAATAGAGTCTTTTGGCCGAAAATTGGAAATTAGGATTTGGTGTGTTCTAGATGGTTTTGGATGTAGAATTTTTTTGTTTATAGAATCAAGGATATGATCAGTAACTAGACAAATATAAAATGGACCCAAATTCAATTTAGCAAACGAAAACTAACAGATTGAGAAGCACAACAAGGTTTGCACAGCGGAAATTAACTCTTTGTTGGGCAATTTTTCTGGACTATGGGAAATAAAAACCAATCTACTAAATAGGGATACAAGAAATCTTACCGGCCAACTTTTGCTCTGATACCGCCTGATGAGACAATGGGGTCTCGATCTTTCGATAGAATGATAACTTCGAATTGGAGGAGAACGACTTTGACAATGCCGGCTTCTAATCAATCTAATCAATCACAACTAGAACACCAAGTAATCAACCATATTGTGTTGACCACATTGGTTCGACCACGTTGGTCGAGCATGGTGTATCGATCACGTTGTTTCAACTACGTTGGTTCGACCACGTTAGATGACCACGCTGTTTTGACCACGATGGTCAACCATGGTGTTTCCACCACATTGGTTCAATCATAGTGTTCGGACTACGTTGGTTTGACCACGGTATTTCGACCATATTGGATCAACACGTTGGTCAACCACGTTGTGTCGACCACGTTTTTTCTACCACATTGTGTTGACCACATTTTTTCAACCACGTTAGTTCGACCACATTAGACGACCAGGACCACGTTATTTCGATCACGTTGTTTTGACCATGTTGTTCTCTTTGACATCAGTTTGAGGAGAGGTGCTGCATAACGCACCGAATTGCTTGCGAAGTGCATTGAACGACGCACTCGCTCGTGCGCAAATGCCTCCCGATGCGTGCTTCTCAATCCAACGGCGTTGAAAGCATGCGTCACGCAGAGCCAATGCACACACACGCGGAAACAAGCATTTTCGTTAATTAATTACTCCATATTGATTGGCACGCATGCAAATGAAAACATACAGAAAGCAAACAACGTATGAGCCTTCAACAGCAAATGGAAACATATGAAAACATAAGGATTTGCTTTTTCCATTCCATACACGCCTTCAATTCCATACGGAAAGCAAATATGTACATTCCATACAGAATGCAAGATTTTTCCATAATCTGTGCAACCTCCTGGATATAAGTATCATATGTGCAATGGCATACGACCCATACTGTCATGGTGCGGCCTTTGTGCGGTCGGCGGCCGCACGAGGGGGGGGGGGGGCAAAGGGGGAATTTCTCTGCTATGGGGTGCAAAAAATGACCACACTTCGCCAAGTGTCCAGTACCTCGACCTCCGGTCCAGTATAGCTATCCTATTCGTTCTCAAGAATGTAACATAATTTCTTGGCTTTCTGTCATGAAATGTGCTTAATTATATGACTCATGAGAAATTTAGTCATAAGGCATGAAGCAAAATTTGTATTTTATTTCTTGACATATAATCAATATTTTTGATGTGGATTCTACGTGCACACTTACTACTTTAAATTAAAATCTGTTTATTTCAATCACTAGTGTGGGTTGTTTCAGCCGGCCAACCAATCCCTCCGGTCAGCTTGATGACATCCATTTTCTGCTGGACTGTCTGATTGTTGGCGTATATGGAGAACACCCTCTGATTTGCCTTTGTTACTGGAAGTCGTACCTCACAGAAATGGAACCTCACAAGATAGTAGAAGCCTGCAACGATTGGTGAAACCCAAGTAAGGTTGCACCCCCGTTTGGCTTGACCAACTGGCCTCATTGACCGTGCTGTTGCATAGAGGTCCACTGGCGCGATGTAATTTCGCAGGGTAGATGGATAGCTGATGGTGAGATTGCTGTCTTGGGAGAAGGTCACCTCAAGGCACCGCCAATACCGAAACCATTTCTGTGAATATGTGGGGCGTGGGCATGATCTCGATGCCATTCACGAATGCATAGGAGCCATTTATGGATGCGGCAAAGGTGAGGTCAAGGTTTCCTGCTGTAACATTTAGCGAGAATTCAAGGACAAGGTAGGTGCACTTCGCTTGAGCGGTCTGGGAAGCGTTGAAGCCATTTAAAAGGATTAGATCCCCGGCAGTCACAGCAAATGAAGCATCTGAAAAAAAAATGGTTGTCGTAAGTGGTTGGATACAAGTACAGGCGGAGAAACAAGCGGCCAGGGCTTAAAGCCTGTGTCCCCATCCCAAATCCGAATAGTGTCAAATTTGTTTCCCGAAGAGGAAGTTAGAACTTCAAGGGCATATCGCAATCTCCTAATATACCTAAGATGGAATTTTACTTCAAAGCTACAAATTTAAGAAACATGCAACAGCAATACAAAATATTGTCATGGTAATCAGAAAACGTTAGACCTTTGCCTCCTAAAAGTACATAGGAAGAATGAGGGATTAAAGAACTCAGATTTGAGAATTTCTATTCCAAAATTGTGGTGAATTTTGATCTTGAAGTCTTTTCTGTAATAATATATATTTTGCATTTAGGAAAATTTGTACCGTCTTATCAAACTTACAATAAAAGTTTTAGATATGGGTAGATTCTTTTGGGCTGATGGTTTATAGCTTAAATGTTTGAATTCTGGCTGTTCGCGAGAGGTAGTATGTACAGAAAAATAGTCACATGCGAATTTGGCAGGTACAGCTGAATTCAGTACACTTTTTACTATAATTTTTCTTTTAACTCCGTCTTGAAAAAAACGTACCGTTTAAAAATTAGTTATTGTAGATAGTACGGGCATAAGTCAACCGAAAGCCGATTCGAACCCAGCCATGATGGTGATGCCCAGTTGCCCACCCCTTTCTTGGTCTGACAGAGAAAATTTCCCTTAGTGCACTGATTTTCTTTGTTGAGAATATAATTTCTTTGTTTGGATCAAATCTCAACTATGTCTTCAATCATGTATATATATTGCAGTAAGCATATGTATTGTTCATACCAACTAACAACTCAAGAAGACAGGAAGTTCAAGGCTGGTATCTATAATAAAGTGAAGCAGGAGGTTTGGACCCAGCTCAACAAAGGCATATGCACACAAGCACGGCACCAGCCATCCATACACGATGACGCTTTTGGGACGTCTGCATAAAGACGCGTTTACACAGTTTTGCACTACGGGGCTTCTCTTCTAGACTTCTAGACATATCATCGAACAGCCAGCGCGCGCACAGGCCACGCCTCTGCATTATGTCCCCTAGGCACGCGAGCGACGCGTAGGCCACTCCTCAGCCCGCATCGCTCCTCGTCGACGCTTTGCCGCCGGGGTTGGGGGGGGGGGGGGGGGGGTGGCGGCGGCTGGGGTGCTCGCCGTTGCCGCCCACCGCGGCTGATCATTGCACCGCGGCGGGCCGGCGGTGCACATCCCTCAACAGCGCCCGTCGAGAGGCACTGCTCCCGTGACGCCGCCATGAATGATCGGGCGTGGACATTGCGTGCATCGATCTGTGTTGGTTCGTGCCTTTTCTTTCCAGGAAAAGCTCGCTGTTTCTTTGGCAAACGGAGACGTCGTCAATGGGGGTGGGCCGTAGCTGTTAACTGTGCGCCATCGTGTAGCTACTAGTCCGGTGGTGGTCTTCTCTGAGTTCTCCACCATGAGGGAATTGGTGGGGATGGTTCATCTGATATCATATCCCATCACCTCTTGATAAGATCACTTCATTTCCCTCACAAAGCCTATTTACGCCGCCACTTGGGGGCCAATGCCCTCGCACTCGCCTAATCCCCTGAGACCCTTGGCCCTCTCAAGCTCTCCTATCCTATTCGTATCTCATCTGCACCGCCCCTGCTCCTCTCCCTCCCTCCCATCGCCTCCTTCTCGTCTCATCCTCCTCCTATTGCCGCCGCAACTAGGATCCTCTCCGGCCTGCAGCCTGCAGCTGCCCCCAACACTTTTATTA
Organism: Dendrocalamus latiflorus; assembly: GCA_017311315.1. Lineage (NCBI taxonomy): Eukaryota > Viridiplantae > Streptophyta > Magnoliopsida > Poales > Poaceae > Dendrocalamus > Dendrocalamus latiflorus. The sequence goes on from CM029662.1 coordinate 15,927,269, forward strand.
GCCCGCCCCTCCTATAGAAAGAGAGAGTTTGATGGGAAGTAGCAGCGGTGGAGCATGAGGCGGTGGCCTGTGCAGCCACACTCCGGGGCACGAACGGCGCGTCGTGGCGGCTATATTTGGCGTCCTAGTATTTCTGTCTATGCGGTGGCTTCCCTGCAGTGCATGGTGGAGAGTACAACGCTGCTTGGCTTGTCGACATCAATAGATGTGAGGTCCAATCCCTTTTCTGAAGTAGAACATCTCAATTTATTTGGTCTCCTTATAGATTGGAACCTATTTTCTTGTTGCATGCAGATCTGGAGGGTGGAGGAGCACAAGATCCTCAATCGCAACATCTAGATTTTGAGGGAGAATAGAGATTTAAATTTCCTTCCCCATCGGAGCATCGTTGGCTCCCGGCTGTCGCATTCCATTGATGTGCCGCTCATGGTATTATCTCATTAAAATCTTAATTGTCCTTGTTCTATTAAAAAATACTTCTCAGTTTTGTCACCACTGGTTCGATGCTTGCAATTCAGTTGATTAATGGGAGAATCTGATTTACTTTTGTGCATCATGGTTGTCTTTGTTGCTATAATCAGTTCTAATGATATTCTTAAGCAAACATGGTCGTTGAGTACAACAAACATGGTCGTTGAGTATATCATACATGGTCGTTGAGTATGAATCTATATGTACGATGACACAACTATAAGCTCTACTTAGAAGGGGCATGGAGTCCTTCAATCCACCACTGTCCGGAGGCAGAGTGCAATAATCAGTTTACAGCCTTTTTTACTTTCTTGTATTGAACTATAGCCATGCATACCTTTCTATTGGTATGGTCTTCATTTTAGTTGTTACACTAACAATGCACAACCCTTCTTTTTTCCATACATGGCATATACTTGGTTCACGACTACATATTGCTTTATTCTATCCGTGGTATTCTTAGTGGGGTTACTAGCCAATATGATCGCCACTAAGTAGTTAGAAGAGTTTATGCAATCATTGCTTGAATTTCTATTGGAGATTTGCTATTTGGATATGGATGCAATACGTCAAAACAGTATACTGACAATGAAAGCCATGGCGAGTGGTTGCCTGCGCAACACGGCGATGTGCAATGAAACGAACCCGAATTTCAAAAATCTGAAATTGAGTTCAATTTGCCTTTTGATTTTGCTCCCTTGCTTCCTAGCCCTAACCTGCACAAATCTTGGCACAATCTGGTCCCTAATCTCTGCCATCGCCTCATGAACGGAGGAATCTAGCGCTGGCACTGTGCTCCGTTCGACAACGCAGCCGGCGCCTGATTTTTTTGGCCGCCGCTCAGGTTTTCTTCACCGCCAAGCCGTCCCGACCCTTCCCGGGCCTTTTAGGCCATGCCACCTCTACCGTCCAGTCCAAGCTTCGTACAGCCTCGCCAGCTCACCTTGCCGACCTCCCCTGCCACCATGGACACCCTCCCGAAGCAACCCGAACCAGCCCTAAATATCTCTCCCCCCTTGAACCGCCTTAGCTCGGCTATAAAGAGCCCCAAGTCTCCTCCGAGACTCATCCATGCCTAGTAAGCCACCACCGCCCCCAATCGACCTCTCATCACTTCCATCTCCGGCACTCACCGAAATTACCCAAGTGAGCTCAAAACTCAATCCTCCTCCTCCGGTCCATCTCAATCCAATTGCCAGTGCCTGTAGCTCCCTAAAGCCCCTAGAAACATATCCAAAAACTTTCCCTAGCTTCTCGAGCCCTCCCCTTCCCTCGCCGGTGAAGCCGCCGCTCGGCCATGGCGCCCCACCGTGACCAGCCTCGCACAGGCCTCCCCAGCCCGAACCACCGCCCTAGCAAGTTTACCCAAGCCCCAAAGATGCCCAAACACCGGTTTAATCGCCCAGACAAGCTTCCATTCACCCGCAAGGTTCAAAATGCCCGCAAAAAGGAACGGCTTGCCGCCGGCGATTGCCGCCTCCACCGGGCCCGCAACCACCCAAAATGGGTTCCTGGCATCACCCCGAACCCATCCATACCTTTGGTTTGCGTCGCAAGTGACCCTAGCCCCGCCGCCGGTCGCCGCTCCCATCCCCTGTCTCCTCTGCGTGCGTGCAGGTGAACGAAGAAGAAGAACAGTGCTTAGACTGTTCCTCCGACCGCACCACCCCGACCCGGCTAAGCCAAGCCACTTCGGCCGCACCGGATGCAACCGACCGGACCCGATTGATGCGGTCGCGCCGAACCCGTTCGCCCGAGCCCGGTGAACAGTCCGACTGAGCCCGATGAACAGTACTTAACACGAACCCAAAAATGCATGTTGGTACTCCCTAGAACCGTTTCGAGCCCGCCAACCCAAATCTCAGGCCCATTTCCCCATATAGCCCTCCTATAAGCCCAAAATCTCAATTTAATGGAGTTTTCCGGATTTTTTTATTCTTTTATTTTCTTTATTCTTAGCCTAATCCTTCGGGCGTGGAATTAAATTTATTTTAATTGTTTTACGCTAGCTTCCGAAGTCGAAGATTTACAGGAGCAGGAGGGAGAAGCTCAAGTCCAGGCCCAGCCCACCGAAGAATACAATTTAATCGAAATCGTAAATCCGCAAGGCAAGTTACACATATTTTGATCATGTTGAACCTACATTTCCGCTTTTATTTATTTATCAGTATTTTCATTACGTTATTTACGCACTGTTATTTTGTATACAATAAGTGCTTAGAATGACATGATACTAGTTATGTCCTACCACCCGAAAAGCCCAGTCTAATTTAATGGTCATATTCACCTTGACAAGACATAGTAATGTTAAATATAGCAGTAATGTAAATATGATAGTTTAGAGAATCAACATCTACTGTTACTAAGAGATTTGGTATTTATTTGGGAAGTGGCTTTAGGGTAAGCGAGGATCGTTGGTATTTAAATGGGGGTGTTACATGCAACACCTTGGTGGCCGTGGCATTGACAAGCAGTGGTGGTGGTATGGTTTTCCTCTTATAAGAATGTTTCTTGTAGTTTTTTTTGGATCCCGTCACATTGCACAAGCATTTGGCTTTCCATATGCCTTCAGGACATTGATCCATTTCTTAACAGGCTTCAAAGATATCAATTAAGAGGTCTCTGGCTCATGGATGCGGGTTCATGTTCTACATGTCTATAATAATAGCTGCATGAAAAATCAACATATGTTATTTCGACGGTTTGTCTGCCTAATATTCTTCTGCACATTAGCATTCTTTTTCTTATGAATTCTCTTTATTAAAACATTATGGCTGATGGAGTGTTCATAAGAAGTTTTAGTTACTCTAGGCACAAGTCAGGGTGACTTTGGTTACAAATTCTTTGTGACCTGTCAAAATTTCAGATGTGATCATCGTGTTGTTGCATCCATGCTTTGGAGATCTTCTCAGTGGATAGATTTAGTTAAGACCGTAAGAGATAACTCTATTTTACATCATCTCTCTAATCTTTAGAAAAATCAGCAAAGACACTGACCCACTTCTAAATCTTTGATGTGTTGCATTTTTCTGGTGACACCTTCCCTGTAATTATCCTAATTTCAAGCTTGGTGGGAGTGGGCCATTGTCCTGCATTATTTCAGGTTTTCGTACATTGCCAAACCATCAAGTGGCTGAAATGGTACTGTGGTTGTACATCAAAGGGCATCATTTTAAAAGGTTATTTGCTCGTCGAATTTTGGCACTGTACATTTTAGCAAATTTTAGATGGTGAAGGCTGAGCATCGAGAGATCTTGTCCAAATTTGTTCCAAATAGTCATGTAGTGTACTTACAATGAAGTTCACGTTGAAATTGTGAAACATGGTGTGCTCAGCAGCTTACACAAGGTATTTACATGAGGATTTGTTAATCGCATGATTATCTTCCAATAGTTTTTATGACCATGCGGACGTATGCTATTAATCATCTGCCCATTTTGCTATGTTTTCGATGCCAGATGTGGCGTGATAAGTTCCAGAATGCAAAAATAGAGTGACTTCCAGGCGCTGGACGTGGTTTTGTCATTCTAAATCAAGTACAACCATTCAGGTTATTGGGGTAAAGTAATTTTTTGTGTAATGCTGCAATGGATAGTGTTCCAATCTTTTCAAGTTTTTTTAAAAGAAAACCAAAGACAGCTCCACTGATTCACTAATATTTCATGTTATTGTGGACAATAATTATATCGTATCCACCATATTATAATATAGGTATGTAAATATAATATGAATTTTTGAAGCCGTAGCAAAGCACAAGCATTGGGTAGGATGCATACAAAAGCACAAGCTGTATTACTACTTTTAAAAAATTTTCTTCATGGGGATATAATCTTTCAAGAACATGAAGAAACTGTGTACTGAATAAATACAAATCTGAATATTAAGCCGGAATGAATGCCCCATTTATGGCAGGGGCGGACCAGAAATTTCAAAATTGGTATTTGAAGTTACAAAAATATTGTCCAATAGAAAACATAAAAGTCAACAATAGCGAAAATTAAAGTAGAAATGTTCATACTAGAGACAACATCTCAAATAATATAAAAAAATTAAAAAAATTACAAATTAACTCGACGATTCTTTGTGCGTTGGAACCGATTGAAAGATTACAATTAATTCCACTAATATGCAATTCCACTTAGCTCCTCTTGTCCCTTATAAAACTATCTATATTTACTATTCACATTAGGATAGTGAAAATCGGCTTGAAACTATTTGTTCGCACTTGTAAAATACTTGGTATTTGTTCACAGAATCACAGGTAAGAGGTGGAGAATATGTATTTCAATAATTCATAAGCAATAATTTGTCTGTTGCTAAGAATCTTATTTCACGGATTCATAGCAAAGTGCTTAGATAAAGGTATGACATGAAGCTCAGTAGCTCACACATCTGAAACACATGGCATATAGATATAGACTACTCAAATTTAAAGATGTGGAGAACATGGATTTCAATTCATAAGGCATAACTAATAATGTATAGATAACTGAGCCAAATACAGTAATCCACCACATCTAAACAAGATCTAAGCATCGAAAGTGAAACAAAGAAGAAACATATGCCAACTCCACATCTATTCAGTCATCCACGGATCTATTATCCACTTAGCTCGGAAGTATAAAACTACAAACGTTAGGGGCACATAAGCAGAGCAGATCTACCATCTACGCATCTAGATTCTACAGCATGGGGGTCGTCGGGTCAGAGAGGACAAACCTACCCCAGTGCTGCAGGCTCGTAGTGCGGCAGTGCCTGCTTGGCCGTTGGCCACTCCAGCCTCCAGCGCTCCTGCCACCTATGCAGCCTTCAGCCCCCTTGCCACCTATGCTGCCTCCAGAAGACCAGAACCAGGGGCACAGACACCCACCGCCGCTAGGCGCTAGCCGAGTGCCGAGAGATGGAGAGATGATTAGACGCTAGATGAAGAGAGGAGAAACTGAGTGAGACACGGTCCCATAACTGGGTATGAACAGGATGATAGTGGGTCTGGGCCAGTGTCGATGGGAGGGGAAATGGGCCAAAAGGATATGGCATCAATTTAGGCTAACTGGGTGTAAATAAAATGAATTTAGCCCAACTACTAGTATATAGTTGTTTTTTGCCAAAATTTTTGGGTAATCGATTGAATACCCATGATTTATGATTGAGCATGTGGTCTGTCATATGATTTTTTGCTCGTCTGCTAACAAGAGTCTTTTCACTGGTATGAATTAGTGCTTTGAACAAATTCGTAACTTACATCTCTAAAAATTATTGTGTACCGAAATGGTATCTATATCATTCATTTAACTAATCTAGATGTTCCTTTATCAAAGTTGTATTTATTTTCCTGGTTGTACTCGAAAGCTGATCAATCATCTGGGCTTTCAAGCAAGGGTCTCATACTTTTGCTATCAAAAATTGTATACAGGGGACCGCTCTGTACACACTACACGCCTAGATGGCCGCATAGGACTTGATCGTGTTGAAAACGGAGCTCCAAAGGGCTATAACGAAAGAAAACAACACAATCAAGGACTTTTATGAATTTTCCCATGACTTGGAGAGCCCATCTGTAAAATTAGTAAATTACCAATGCTGCCCTAAAACTCCTGAGCAGCCGCCGCCTGTGAGCATTCAGCGCCACTCCTCTCTTTCCCCTTTGCTTCTCACCCCACTCCTCTCTTCTACTCTCTTCTGTACCACTAGCCACCGGTGAGCGCAAGGCCGCAGCTCGTTGGTGTGCCACATTGCCACAGGCTACTTGCGCTCTCTCCCGTCATTCTCCACTTAGCCTTCCCCATCTTTCTCTCACCTGCAACGGGTGGAAGCCCGCTGGCGGTTGGGGAGGTGACACCGCATTCGAGCGGAGGGTGACTTTGTCGGATCTATGGCTTATATTTCTACAACCTTCTAATCTATGACTAATGCAAGTTTTCTATGTTATATATGCTTGCCATGGCTCCCTATCGCTAAATTTAGTATGTTCGTAAAACAGTTGCAATGTGTTAGAATCTTTTTATTTCTATTCAACGTAAAATGGTTTCTTATTAACGCAAATATCTTGTATGTTCTATGATGTTTCAATTGATAAAAAAAACTTAGTTCGGTGGTGGTGGATGGATCTTCTTTTATAGGCTTATTTATATTAACTTCTATTTCTAGCTTCTACTTAGAGAAGTTAGAAACTATTACGAATTACTGGTTTTTCGAAGCGGCTTCTCAACTGTTCTCGCTCAACGGATAAGGCATAGGATCATAGGTGTATCACGTACTATATTCTCTCGCTATTGTCTTGCGCGCATATCTCTTACTTTCCCATATCCATAGATGCAACAGAAATCGCTTTCCGTGCTAACCCCTTTGTAAAAGGGTTTGCCAGATGTTTCTCAGTGTGAATATAGTTCACAGCGATCACTCCGAAATTTCTCAGTTTTCTGACAGATTTAAGCCTACGCTTCACATGTCTAGAGGACTTCATATTACCCTTTGTACTTGTGACTTTGGCCAACACTTTTGATTATCATAGTACATCAGGATTGATGAGGACATCACTTCTTTGGATACACACAACACTCCACCACTTGACATTCAAGGACCAATCACTAGAGCTCGCGCCCGACAATTGAATTTACAGGTGAGCTCGTTCCTAAGTACTTCTTTTTGTTCATTTGAGAATAGATTGCTACCTAATGATTTAATTATGATTAGGAACCATGGAGAGGACCTGGAAGTACTTGGAGAAGGGCTACGGGGCGCACAAGTCCAGCAAGGGTGGTCGAATCAAGTTGGAGGCCCAACTCAAACCGACTTCGAATCCAATTCGGAGTCCAGAACCAGGCCGCACTAAAACGGACACCCAGATCGCATCCGGACTCCGTTTTCGACGCTCTACATATGTATGGAAAGCTAAGAAGAAGACCTTTCCAATGGTCCCATGTCAAAATTCCTTCTGAGTCCACAGGAATCGTCGAAACAAGTGGACGTTCAGAATCTGTCAGGGTGCTGCGCCACCGTCTTTTGGGCCGTTCGGCTTTGTATCGTGTTGGAGCCCATTAGGGGCGCGTCCAGAGGTTTTGCACGCCCCTCACTCCTTTATATCCAGCCGCCACCCCCACCATTAGGGTTGGGTTTTGCTTAGATTAATTCTGTCTTTGAACAGTTTCGCCGTTCATCGGTTTGTGAGACCCCAACTTTCGAGTGCTAAATCAATACATCTGCAATTCAGTTGTGTTCTTCCTTGTTCTTGCTTGTGTTCTTCGATTCGCAGGCAAGGATTAGCCTTCTTGGCGAGGTCAACCGGCTGCGCACGGTTGATAACCTGAGGAGACGTGGTGCTGCGATTGCGGGGTTCGGAACGTGTCGTTCGGAAGCCGGATCGAATTGTGTCGTGCCTCCACCAAATCGAACATATCCAGAACCTGTTGGAAGATCGGGACCCCGTTCCCATCAAGTGGTAATCAGAGCTTCAGGTGTTCCTTCAGGTTCGCGTTACCCTCCTTTGTTGTTTCGGTTTCGTCCTAGAGTCCATGAAAAAGCCCTACAAAAAATTGTAGTCATAGTTTGTTTCCTGTCCTAGATCTCGTTTAGCCTTTGCACAATTTGATTCCAGAGTCCGTAGTGTTGAGTTTGTGTCCTTAGTCGAGTTTTGTTGCTGGTTTAGATCGTGTTTTGTTTCGGGTTATCTTGCTTCCGCTACCTCTCATACCCTCTGTTTCGGGTTAGGCGTGAAACCCTAGCCGTCATCCATCGCGTATTCCACCCTCTGTTTTTGTTTTCCCACCCATATCCCACCCTCTGTTAACCCTCTGTTTTCATCATCCATCACGTCTCGTGATCACACAGCATCATCCCCCGCCTTTCCCCGAGCTTCCGCCACAAATTTCCACCAAATCCCTCCACCCGATCTTTGTTTTGGCCTCCACAGAAACCATAACTCGGAGGTCCAACTTCAAACGGCCATAACTTTTGCATACGGACTCGAAATCAGTTGATTTTTTTTTGAAATTGGGTGAAATTAAATTTTGCATCCGATACTCCCCGACTTTGTCGGGTTCGGCGATTTTATTTTCCCCAAATTCGGCCTGGACAGTGCAGTACTCGAGCTCCGAAATTGATTTACCGAATTTACAGCACATTCATTATTTTCTGTAGGCCACACCTTACATCGGATTGAGTTGAAACTTTGTGTGGTTCCTATTTCTGTGCTCTGCTCTGTGAAAAAAATAAAATAAAAAAGACACAAAAAAGAAAAATTTCGGCTTAGTAGAGAAGAGAGAGAAATTCAGTTCTCGGCTCTAGTACTGGCCCAAAAAAAAAGAAAAAAAACAGAAAAAAAACCGGACAGAGCATAGTTTTAGGTGACAGAGCTTTATTTGTTTTGTGCTTTGCTGAATTAAGTTTCTCATTCCCTGGCCATCTTTGTTGTTGTCTTCACTTACTTTCTGGCCGTGATTCCTTGTTCATCATATCCTAACACTGATATAGGACACATTTAGGCCAGCAACTAGGACCAGTACTTTGGACATTTATTCAGCATTACTATCTGTTATTGATTTGTGTTCCACTGACATATTTGGCCTTCCAAGCTCCATATATATACTTCTGGATAGCACAGTTTTGACCCTTGCAATCGTATCCACGCTCGACACGGTATCACGAACCAGCCACCGGTTGTACCACCTGCTGCTTTGGTAAGAACACTTGTAAGAGCTTGGTAAGCCACTTCCTTTGCGAGTTCCCACTGCCCTTCATTTGTAGTTGATAGGGATAATCCTTTTTGTTTTCCCTGTGTTTTCCACTAACCATGGCAGGAGACGAAGGGGACGGAACACCGGTCGATTTCAACGAGTGTGTTAGTCGCGGCCAGCTACAAGCTGCGCTCGACAAACAAAATGCTTCACTCGGCGCGAGAATGGACACCATCGTCGCCGCCATTGCCAAGTTGAACACCACGGAAGGCATTGAGCGGGTGGAGCGGCGGTTGGCTGACCTCACTGGTCGGATGGACAAATTGGAGGCACGTCTGCCACCTGTCAATGACGGCCATCGTCCTGATGATGACATAGTGTATGATGCAGATGGCAACATTGATAGGCGGGCGACACAAGATGCACGACTACGTCGGCGTCTTCAGCAAAACCGACAAGGTATGGGAGGTAATAACCAGAACCGACATGGTATGGAAGGTAATAACCAGACTCGTCATGGTACCGACGACCCTTTTGCTAAAGTTAAGTTTACCATTCCATCTTTTTCTGGTCTTTATGATGCTGAAATATATCTTGATTGGGAGATGACGGTAGAGCAAAAATTTAATTCTCACTTGGTTCCTGAACAACATAGAGTTAGACAAGCTACTAGTGAGTTTAAGGACTTTGCTATTATCTGGTGGAATGAACTAAGTAACATGCGCTTACAACCTGATACATGGGAGCAGTTAAAAGAAGATATGCGTAATCGTTTTGTTCCTCCCACATATAAACTTGAATTGAGAAAAAAATTGCAGCGCTTAGAACAAGGTGATCGTTCTGTTCAGGACTATTATGCTGAGCTTCAAAAGGGTATGATGCGTTGTGGGGTTGTTGAGGACACAGAGGATAAGATTTGTCGTTTCTACGGGGGGTTACGGCGTGAAATTCAGGATATTGTTGATTATAAAGAATTTACTACTGTCAACCAGTTGTTCCACCTTGCTATGCTTGCAGAAAAAGAATTGCAGGGACGCAAGGAATCAGCGAAGGCACGCACTGAACGACCCTTCTACACGCCGCGAACGACTACATCGGCGGGACTGCCCAAGTCTTCTTCGAATTTTCGTTCTCCTCCACCACCTGTGAACAAGATTGCAGCAGCGCCACCGAAGCCACCTTCAAAAAATTCTTTGCAGGTTCCAGCCAAGAGTAGTTCTTCTTCCGTGGCTTCAACGGGTCGCTTCCCCGATATTCAGTGCCATCGCTGCCATGGGCTTGGTCATGTGCAGAAGAATTGCCCTAGCCAACGGGCATACATCGCCACAGAAGATGGAGGTTACATCAGCACTTCGGATGTCGAGGAGGATGATGATGTTGCTGCTGCCACGGACGACAATGGCGGTGGTGATGACGACCTAGTCCTTGGTGGGACGTCCACAGCGACGCTACGGAGCATCATTGTGCAGCGAGTCCTCAGCACACAGGTACAACAAACCGACAAGCTTCAACGCCATAATTTGTTTCAGACTTTCTTCGCAATCAACAACCGGCGTGCACGTGTCATCATTGATGGAGGAAGCTGCAACAACTTGGTGAGTTCTGATTTGGTCAAGAAGCTTGGCTTGACCACGCGACCACATCCACATCCATACCATATTCAGTGGTTAAATGATTCTGGAAAAGCTAAGGTAACGCAAACATGCCGAGTACATTTTTCTATTGGTGGTTATGCTAATCATGTTGATTGTGATGTGGTTCCCATGCAAGCATGCTCTCTTTTATTGGGTCGACCTTGGGAATTTGATAATGATGCTTTACACCATGGTAGTAGTAACAAATACACTTTTATGCATAAGGGAAAGAAAGTTACTTTACTGCCTTTGACCCCAGCTGAGATTATAGAGGCCGATAGGGAGAGAGTTGCTGCTGCTAATGATGCAAAGGAACATGATAAATCTGAAAAACAGCAAGTAATTCATTTGAAAAATTCTGTTATGCTTGCCACAAAATCAGACCTTGCTGAAATTGATGATGTTAATGATACATGCTATGCTTTTGTGTGCAAAGATGCTTTATTTTCCCTTGATAATATGCCTTGCACTTTGCCTGCTCCTGTCACTAACCTTTTGCAGGAGTTTAGAGATGTTTTCCCTAATGAGATACCTCCAGGACTTCCACCCATTAGAGGGATTGAACACCAGATTGACTTAATCCCTGGAGCGAGTTTGCCAAATCGTGCGGCGTACAGGACCAATCCCGAAGAGACTAAGGAGATTCAGCGACAAGTCCAAGATCTTTTGGACCGTGGGTACGTACGTGAGAGCCTTAGTCCTTGTGCTGTTCCTGTTCTTTTGGTTCCCAAAAAAGATGGATCTTGGCGTATGTGTGTAGATTGTAGAGCCATTAACAACATTACTATAAGGTATCGTCATCCTATTCCTAGGCTAGACGACATGCTTGATGAGTTGTGTGGTGCTATAATTTTCACAAAGATTGACTTGCGTAGTGGATACCACCAAATAAGAATGAAACTTGGCGATGAATGGAAAACTGCTTTTAAAACTAAGTTCGGCTTGTATGAGTGGTTAGTCATGCCTTTTGGTTTAACTAATGCACCTAGCACTTTCATGAGATTAATGCACGAGGTTTTACGTCCTTTCATTGGCAAATTTGTGGTTGTTTACTTTGATGATATCTTGATTTATAGCAAGTCCATGGATGAACATTTGAATCACTTACGTGCTGTTTTTAATGCTTTGAAAGATGCGCGTTTGTTTGGTAACCTTGACAAGTGCACCTTTTGCACGGATCGAGTCTCTTTTCTTGGCTATGTTGTGACTCCACAGGGAATTGAGGTTGATAGAGCCAAGGTGGAGGCGATATGGAGTTGGCCCACGCCCACGACGGTCTCCCAAGTGCGGAGTTTTCTTGGCCTTGCAGGATTTTATCGCCGCTTTGTCAAGGAATTTAGCACCATTGCGACACCGTTGATTGAGTTGACAAAGAAGGGCGTCGTGTTCCATTGGGGGCCATCACAAGAGGAGTCTTTTAATCTTTTGAAGGACAAGCTTACACACGCACCATTGCTCCAACTTCCGGATTTTGGTAAGACTTTTCAGCTTGAATGTGATGCTAGCGGAATTGGCATTGGTGGTGTTTTGATGCAAGAAGGCAAACCTGTTGCCTACTTTAGTGAAAAATTGAATGGTCCTGCTCTTAATTATTCCACGTATGATAAAGAATTGTATGCTCTTGTTCGTTCTTTAGAGACGTGGCAACACTATTTATGGCCTAAAGAATTTGTCATTCATTCCGATCATGAATCACTTAAGCATATTCGTAGTCAAACCAATTTGAATCGTAGACATGCTAAGTGGGTTGAATTTATTGAATCTTTTCCTTATGTCATTAAACACAAGAAAGGGAAGGATAATGTGATTGCTGATGCTTTGTCTCGACGCTATACCATGTTGTCTCAACTTGATTGTCGCCTTTTTGGTCTTGAACCTATTAAAGCACAATATGCTTTTGATGCTGATTTTAAGGATGTGTTGCTGCATTGTAAAGAGGGACAAGCATGGAATAAATTCGTGATCAATGATGGATTTTTGTTTAGAGCTAACCGCCTATGCATTCCAGTTGGTTCCGTTCGTCTTTTGTTGTTGCAGGAGGCGCATGGAGGCGGTTTGATGGGACATTTTGGTGCTAAGAAGACGGAGGAAGTTCTGGTCACACACTTCTTTTGGCCAAAGATGAGGCGCGATGTTGAGCGGTTTGTGGCTCGTTGCACTACATGTCAAAAAGCTAAATCTCGCTTGAATCCACATGGTTTATATATGCCTCTTCCTGTTCCTTCTATTCCGTGGGCGGATATTTCTATGGACTTTGTTTTAGGATTGCCTAGGACTAAGAGGGGGAGGGATAGCATTTTTGTTGTTGTGGATCGCTTTTCTAAGATGGCTCACTTTATACCATGTCATAAAACCGATGATGCCGTTCATATTGCTGACCTCTTTTTCAAAGAGATAGTTCGTTTGCATGGTATGCCTTCTACTATTGTTTCAGATCGTGATGCCAAGTTCTTGAGTCACTTTTGGCGTACTCTGTGGAACAAGTTGGGTACAAAGTTGTTGTTCTCTACAACATGTCACCCACAAACTGATGGCCAAACCGAGGTGGTGAACCGTACATTGTCTACCATGTTGAGAGCTGTTTTGAAGAATAATTTGAAGCTGTGGGAAGAGTGTTTGCCGCATGTTGAGTTTGCATATAATCGAGCGGAACACTCCACCACCAAGGAGCGGAACACTCCACCACCAAGGTAAGTCCTTTTCAGGTAGTGTATGGATTCAATCCCCGTGCCCCTATTGATATTTTACCTTTGCCTACTAGTGAGAGAGTTCATAATGATGCTAAGGAGCGTGCTGATTTCATTGTCAAAATGCATGAAACTACTAAGGCAAACATTGAAAAGATGAATGAAAAATATAGGATTACTGGTAGTAAAGGTAGAAAGGAAGTTAAACTTGAACCGGGTGATTTTGTTTGGTTGCACTTGAGAAAGGATAGATTTCCTGAGTTAAGAAAATCAAAATTGATGCCTAGAGCTGCTGGTCCTTTTAAGATAGTTGAGAAGATAAATGATAATGCATATAAACTTGAGTTGCCTCCCGAGTTTGGGGTTAGTCCCACCTTTAACATTTCAGATTTGAAGCCATACTTGGGAGATGAAGATGAGGCTGAGTTGAGGACAACTCCGCTTCAAGAGGGGGAGGATGATGAGGACATCACTTCTTTGGATACACACAACACTCCACCACTTGACATTCAAGGACCAATCACTAGAGCTCGCGCCCGACAATTGAATTTACAGGTGAGCTCGTTCCTAAGTACTTCTTTTTGTTCATTTGAGAATAGATTACTACCTAATGATTTAATTATGATTAGGAACCATGGAGAGGACCTGGAAGTACTTGGAGAAGGGCTACGGGGCGCACAAGTCCAGCAAGGGTGGTCGAATCAAGTTGGAGGCCCAACTCAAACCGACTTCGAATCCAATTCGGAGTCCAGAACCAGGCCGCACTAAAACGGACGCCCAGATCGCATCCGGACTCCGTTTTCGACGCTCTACATATGTATGGAAAGCTAAGAAGAAGACCTTTCCAATGGTCCCATGTCAAAATTCCTTCTGAGTCCACAGGAATCGTCGAAACAAGTGGACGTTCAGAATCTGTCAGGGTGCTGCGCCACCGTCTTTTGGGCCGTTCGGCTTTGTATCGTGTTGGAGCCCATTAGGGGCGTGTCCAGAGGTTTTGCACGCCCCTCACTCCTTTATATCCAGCCGCCACCCCCACCATTAGGGTTGGGTTTTGCTTAGATTAATTCTGTCTTTGAACAGTTTCGCCGTTCATCGGTTTGTGAGACCCCAACTTTCGAGTGCTAAATCAATACATCTGCAATTCAGTTGTGTTCTTCCTTGTTCTTGCTTGTGTTCTTCGATTCGCAGGCAAGGATTAGCCTTCTTGGCGAGGTCAACCGGCTGCGCACGGTTGATAACCTGAGGAGACGTGGTGCTGCGATTGCGGGGTTCGGAACGTGTCGTTCGGAAGCCGGATCGAATTGTGTCGTGCCTCCACCAAATCGAACATATCCAGAACCTGTTGGAAGATCGGGACCCCGTTCCCATCAAGGATTGCAAGTATTGGTTTCTCAACCAATAGCAAGTCCAATAGAAACTCTCTCAGCCATTCAGCCTCAACTGTGGCTATGTTAAGTGCTATAAGTTCTGCTTCCATGGTTGACCTCGTTAATATAGTCTGTTTGCAAAACCTCCATGAAACTGCAGCACCAGTTAAAGTGACTACATAACCACTTGTAGCTTTAATCTCATCTGCATCAGAGATTCAATTAGGGTTACTGTATCCTTCTAATATAGTAGGATGTCCAGTATAATGTCTTCCAAAAGATATTGTGCCTCTCAAGTAGCGCAACACTCTTTCAAGTGCCTCCCAGTGAGCATCTCCTGTGTTAGAAGTAAAACGACTTAACTTGCTCACAGCAAATGAAATATTGGGTCTTGTGGCACCAGCTAAATACATAAGTGACCCAATAATTTGTGAATATCTTAATTGATCTTTTCCTAACCCTGGTTCTTTCGAAGCTTAATGCTCGCATCATAAGGTGTTGGAGAAACTTTACAGTTTTCAAAACCAAACCGGCTCAATATTTTCTCAGCATAATGGGGTTGATTTAAAGTGATCCCATCTTTGCTTTTGATCAATTTAATATTCAGAATGACATCTGCCTCTCCCAAGTCTTTCATATCAAAACACCGAGATAAGAAAATTTTGACCTCGTGTATTACGGCAGTGTTTGTTCCAAATATAAGTATGTCATCTACATACAGACATAAGATAACTCCTTGACCCCCACCAAAACGATAATACACATATTTATTAGCTTCATTCACAACAAAGCCAGCAGATATCAAAGTTTTGTCAAACTTCTCGTGCCATTGTTTAGGTGCTTGTTTTAGGTCATATAAAGATTTCAATATTCTGTATACTTTATTTTCCTATCCAGAAATCACAAAACCATCTAGTTGATCCATATAAATTTCTTCCTCTAACTTTCCATTATGGAAAGATGTCTTCATATCCATTTGATGAACATGTAAACCAAAGGAAGATGCTAACGCAGGGAGCACTCTGATGGTAATTAGTCTGGCGACAGGAGAATAGGTATCAAAGAAATATTCTCCCTCTCTCTGGGTGTAACCCTTGGCCACAAGTCTTATCTTGTACTTTCCAATAGTTCCATCAAGCCTTAATTTCTTTTTAAAAATCCACTTACATCCTACAAATTTATACCCGATAGGATGATATGTGATCTCCCAAGTCCCATTAGCCATGATAGAGTCCATCTCCCTATGGACTGCATCTTTCCAATACTCAGTATCAGAAGATGCATAAGCCTCCGAAAGAGTCTTTGCCACATCATCCATGAGGTATACAATAAAGTCGTCACCAAAGGTTTTCTCAACCCTTTGTCTCTTGCTCCTGCGAGGAGCTTCTACGACTAGATTGTTATCCTCCTCAGGGATATCACATATTGGTTCAGAAATGGTGGGAAGTTTAGAAGTTTGATTATTCTCACTTTCAATATTATCAGTTTGAACATTTTCTGTTCGTGAAGTATTTGAGAGACCTTGTGGATGCGACCCCATGTTTGTGATGAGTAATTGACGAGTATTCTAGAAAGATTGAGTTTGGTTTGTGTGGTTCGTGCCAAGTCGGCACTTGGCGCAGTCGGGTTTGGTTAGATGGACTTGAGGCGTATTCTTCTTCTCGATTGGTCTTTTGGGCAATTTCATGCTTGAGTACGATTTTCTGATGCTAATCGTGATTACATGTTTCGAGCGGTGCTATGTAATGCATTTCTTGTCTGTGATGGTTGCAGGACATCGAGACAGAGTCGTGGCGAGGCACGGGACGACCGGACTAGGTGCAGGCGGTGCCGAGGTCAAAGCGGTCGAGGTGTGTCAAAGACGGCGAGGACTCGAGGTAGTTGTGAGGCTTGGAAGACAAGGAATGAGGAAGCTTCCCGGAAGGTGCACGATGGACGTTTTGGTGAATACGCAAAGCTGCACTAAAGGAAGTGGTTTTGGTTAGAGTTAGTGGGTAAAGTGTTAAGGCTTAATGGGCAAAGCAAATTTGAACCCATTATGCAAAGGGTATAAATGGGTTGCATGTCTCCTGGTGGTCATATGTCTTATGAGAGAAGTTGATGGCTTTGTGGGTTTGTTTTTGCTTTTCTCTTTAGTTAGTGAGGAGTGGGTGAGAGCAGGAGAGGGGTTTATGCTTGTTGCTCATGTCTCCTACGTGAGAGGTAGTAGCAGCATGTGTGCCCAGTCTCCTGTACATGTATGACCATGAGTTCTTGATCCTTCAATCACGTATGGGGACTCAGTGAGTTGCATGTGTGTTTCTCTTGTAATCATCCCTTTCTATGCCTCAATATATGCATGAGATGTTTTGGTTTCTTGTGTCTCTCTGATGAACTATTCCATTTTTCCTCTCTTCTGTTCAGTTCTTTGTTCTTCTCTGAGATTGGTTTTTGAGCTGAATCTTTTGTCTAAGGAGTTGGATCTTTTTGCTCTGTGAAGGAAAGTAGTGACAAGGTCACTTGACCAATCCATTCCTAAGAGTAAACATCAAGATTCATGAGTACTTCTTTATTTCTCTTGCACCTGATTTCCCCTGTTCTTGAAAAGCTAGGGTTTAATGTCAGGGGTACCTTGTCCTGTTAATTTGATACATGGAATCTTGCTTTTGGAGTGTGGTTTGTGATTCTAAGACCATTTCCTGCTGAATATCAAAGTTTCGTGAGAAAAAGGTTCAAGTATGACAAGTAATTTAGAAATCAGTGTCATTATCTGTTAGTTTTTCAGGTTTCAGGTCATTTTCAGTTTTATTGCTCTTCTGAATGATCTCTCTTGACTTTTGAGGCTACATTGCTATTTAGTTTGTAGTCCCTTTAGTTTGCCAGGAGGAGAATAGCTCACTTTCAAGAATTTTCAAGTTTTCAGCTGATTTCAGTAGTCTGTGTTCTGTTTTTTGGGTTATAGAGTTTTCTGCGGGTTCTGCTGTCTTCCTGCGGGCACAACCGGTCAGACCGGTGATAGATGGGCGGTCAGACCGGGTATACAAGGGCGATCAGACCGATGATATATGGGTGGTCTGACCGGCGGCTAGGGAGCGGTCAGATTGGCCCAATAACTGCGGTCTGACCGACCCCTTGCTGCTTGCGTCGTCCCGTTTGTTTGTTCTTTGTCCCATTTTCTCTTTTACTTGCTTAAGGTTCCAGTGAGTTTTTGATCACTTCTTCATAGCTCTATAGCTATCGGAGAAGAGTATCTTCTAGTGGATACTTGTGGGGGCTCATTTTCAAAGAAGCAACATTCACCCCCCCTCTGTTGCCGATTTCGATCCAACAATTGGTATCAGAGCCGGTTAACTCTTCCTCGTAGATCTTAACCGGTCTCTAGAGCCATGGCGACAGACAAGTATTCCACAAAGCCCCCGATCTTTAATGGGATCGACTATCTGAAGGATCAGAAACGGCGACAGAGGGGGGGGGGGGTGAATGGAGCCCTTTAAAAATTACCCGAAGTATCCACACGATTTCTCTACTCTCCGATAGCTATGTAAGCTATGAAGAAAGACAATCTATGCTCACTGATGATCTAAAGCAAGATTGTATGCCATAAAATCGACTTGCATCTAGGACCAAGGGGACTCACTGGAGAAACATAGATAAACTGACGAAACAGAGCCCAAACTGTTGACACCACCGAAAACTAAAATGCACTAATTGAAACAAAGACCTCAAAAACCAACAACAAGAAAAATTATACTACCATTTTGCCAAAACAAGAATTGCACAGAGTAACTTTCGATCTTACACTGCTCATTTCCGGCCAAGGTAATTGAGGATTCAAATTAAATAATCGTCCTGTCTCAAGAAGTGAGCATATAAAGTGAAAGATCAAATTGACAGAGAAAAGAAGGAAACAAGGTGCATGCAGTTTATTGCTGTTTGCTGCCCAGTTCGGCACAAAAAGAACACCCGAGAGGAGTCTCTCTACCGAAAACATGCAACAGCAAAAGAAGTAAAACAAAAGGCTAGTTTACTGCTGTTTGCTGCCCAGTTCAGCACAAAAAAACACCCGAGAGGAGTCTCTCTTGCCGAAAGCATGCAGCAGCAAAAGAAGTAAAACAGAAGGCTCAAAACTGAAAGATCTCCTGAAAACCAAAAGACTGCTTCACTGATTTGTTCTTGCCGAAAAACTGAAAAGCAAAAAGCAAAAAGAAGAAATACAACCAAAAGGAAAAAGCCATCAAATGAAGATAACAAGCTGAAAACTGAGAAAGCAATCTAAAAAGAGCCAGTAGCAAAAAGCAGACCGTCAATCACTTGGCCGAAAATGGTTGAAATGGTAATAACTGAGACGAAGAAATAGAGCAACGGAAAGATCATCCTGAAGAGCTTCTTCTCAGTTCACTTTCTCTAAATAATCAGCATAAAGACTTAAACCAAATCAGCCGAACACACTAAAATCTAGAAATCACAGAACCGAAAGAAGATGGACCAAACAACAGTACTAGAAAAGAGGCAATATAGAACACGAGCAAACACAATCTCACTAGCCATCTCAGACATCATACTTCTATTTTCGGCTGGCAAAATAGAATTAAAAATGCTTGATGCTCTCTAAAACAAGCCAAAGACTTTGAACAAAATCTCAGTTTATGTTAACAAGGTTCTGCAGTTTGATAAGCAATCCACTCAGAGAAGCAAGAAGCAAAGGATAGCAGTGTGCAGAGAAGAAAGAATCAAGAGCAATAGGGATAAACTTGAGGCCATAGCAACTCAAACAAGGATTTCACAAATTGATACCAAGAGATGAATGATTACAAGAGTTCAAGGACTACAACCATTTCATCCCCATACACGTTTTCACAAACTGGACAACACAAGCTCACAAGACAAACACAAAACACAAAAGAAACAACATGTTGCTGCTGTCTACCACCTATCACAGCACAACAAAGAGAAGAAAACACACACACACACATGGAGAGTAACACACAAAACCCTCACATACACTCTCATCTTTCTCTCTACCCTACTCCTCTCCTTTTATAGCCTCCCACTAACGGGTTTACAATAGCCTTTACCCACTAACTCACAACAACTCTTGCGCTTTATCCATTAGCTCAAAACCAAATCCGCTTCCTTTTGTGCAGCCCTGCGCTTTTACCAAAACGCCCCTTCTGCACCTTCCGGGAAGCTTCCTCATTTCTTGCTGTCCAAGCCTCGCAACCACTTCGAGTCCTCGCCGTCTTCGGCACATCCCAACTGCTCTGACCTCAGCACCGCCTGTGCCTAGTCCGGTCATCCTGTGCCTCGGCACGACTCCGCCTTGATGTCCTGTAGCCATCACAGACAAGAAACACATCACATAGCACCGCTCGAAATAACGTAATCACAAAGTCGTATTAGAATTAAATGCTCACATCCAAAATAGCCCAATGACCGGTCGAAAAGAAAACAGGCGTACTAAGCTCGTCCGACCAGGTCCGACCACAGTCGACTGCACCATGCAACGACTTGACTCGAACCACCCAAACCAAACTCAAACTTTCCCGATTACGCGTCAATTACTCATCACAAACATGGGGTCACAACCACATGGTCTCTTAATCTCCCCCTTGATGAGTATATTGACAAACCCAGAAAAAGCGAAAAGTTGAGTTTGAAAATGTAAGAGAGTCAACCATGGTCCAAACGAAATCAAAAAAGCTTATGACCATGTCGACAACCAGAGCAAAAACAGAAAGAGCAAGGTTTCCTCAAAAGCTCCAAGAACTTGAAAAAGGCTTTTTCTCCACTATTCTCCCCTTTTTGGCAATAAAATCATCAAGGATGCAAACGAGAGAATAAGGTCACAAGTATGGATGGAATGACTGAGAATTATTTATTTTAACCATTTAGAGCCATGAAGATTATCCAAAATGACCATTTGAGTATTACACCAAGCCATAACATATAAGTATGCTATCAAGATCATGACAAGACATGTATAATCAAGCTAAGCCAAATAAGTCATAATCTGAAAATTAGTCGAAATTCTTAGCATGTCAAGTCAACCATGATTCTAGTCTAGCTAAAGGTATCCAATGATGCAAACCATGCCAATAATCTAAGTGGAACCAAGAAGCTAGTATTGAGTCAATTTAGAGTGCTACAAGCTCAAGAATGAGACATTTGTTCAAGTTTTGTAATTTTAGCAAATTGAGCACAATTGACATGTTTTTCTTGATAAATCCATGATTGTTTCCAACCAGATTTTTGTGTAGTCATGTGCTAGACCTCAAGCCTTATGCGACCACTCCAAGCATGAAGCTTAAGGAAATGATCTTGGTCAACCAAAACTCCCCCTGAGTTCATGCCTAGTGCAATGGCAAACAGTCTCATGAGAAAGAATTGGTGAGATCAGTTTTTTCGCACAAAAGAGATCTTTTTGCTTACTTAAAAGGTTGCACTAACTTATGCTTCATCAAGAAACTAGTATAGCTCAATCTAAAGCTCAATAAAGATTCAAGACCCAACTCAGCCTATTTGACATGGCATGAATCATAAAAGGATACTAAAGACAGACTAGTCTCAAGAGCTAACATGACATGAATTAATTTAAGTTGTGCATTTTTAATCAACCTATCATGGCAAATACTAGACTACACATATAAAGTCATGATAAATCTACAAGTAAGCACAGATCATGGCAAGATGTAATGCATTGTAAACATGTCATAAAGGATAGTAATCAAGGCTCCATGTAATTATATTACAATGCAGAATGCTGAAATGCAAGAAAATCCAGCTCCCCCTCAACATGTGAAGCATTTTTAGTTCAAGTTGAGTTATGTCAATATTAAGATCCAGAAGTTCCCAAATGAACTCTCCCTGAACCAAAGCAATAAAAACGAGAAGTTGGCAAGAAAGTCAGAAAAAGCAGTCCTTAAAGCATAGACAAGATATAGAGGATATTATGGCTCAGACTGACTCTCATCTACCCCATATGACTCTAGGACTATCAGCTGATCATCTAACACACTAAGGAGCAAACACGTACCCTGTCTACCCAAGGGTGCTTGGTCCGAGAATGTTGCACTGGGTTCTTGGCAATGTTGATAGCAGAAGTATTATCACAGAAGAGTGGAACACTGTCTATAGCCAACCCAAAGTCCCGCAGGGTCGAGACCATCCAAAGTACCTGACTGCAGGAACTGGCGGCAGCAACATACTCGGCCTCTGCGGTGGACTGTGCAACACAGGACTGCTTCCTCGAAGACCAGGAAACAAGAGAAGTGCCAATGAATTGGCAGGTGCCAGAAGTGTTCTTCCTATCTATCCTACAGCCAGCAAAGTCTGCGTCCGAGTAGGCTCTGTGGGAAAGACAGAATGAGAAAGAGTACCAGATACCATAGTCTATGGTAGCTCGAAGGTACCAAAGGATGCGCTTCACCGCCTGGCGGTGAGATACGCGAGGAGAAGCCTCAAATCGAGCACACAGACACATGGAGAAGTGTATGTCCGGTCTCGAGGCAGTGAGTTACAAGAGGGAGCCAATCATGCTGTGATACTCCTTCTGATCAACTAGCTCGTCGTCCTCATCTGGGTCGAGTGAAGCTGATGAAGCTATAGGAGTGGACACCCGCTTGCCATCACTCATATCAAAGCGTCTGAGGAGGTCTCGAGTGTACTTGCCCTGATGCAAGAAGGTACCTTCCTGAGTCTACTTGATCTGAAAGCCGAGAAAGAAACTCAACTGGCCCATCATGCTCATCTTAAACTCTGAGCTCATGACATCGGAAAACTGAGAGACAAGAGCATGAGAGGAGCCGCCAAAGATGATGTTATCTACATAAATCTTATCTACTTTACCCATCTCAAACCCATGACTCAACAGATAGGACTTAAGTCTCTCATACCAAGCTCTAAGGGCTTGCTTAAGTCCATACAAGGCTTTGGAAAGCTTATAGACATGGTTTGGGTATTTAGGGTTCTCGAAACCTAGAGGCTGCCTAACATAGACCTCTTCCTCAATAAACCCATTGAGGAAGGCACTCTTGACATCCATCTGGTAAAGCATTAATTCCTTAGACGCTGCGAATGCAAGCAAAATCCTAATGGCCTCTAGCCCAGTTACAGGGGCAAAGGTCTCCTCAAAATCTAGACCTTCAACCTAGGAGAAGCCCTGAGCTACTAGTCTAGCCTTGTTCCGAATGACAACCCCATCCTCACTCTGCTTGTTCTTGAACACCCACTTAGTCCCAATGACATTGTGATCTCGAGGGGGCTCAACAAGCGACCAGACCTTGTTTCTCTCGAAATTTTCTAACTCCTCATGCATGGCATTGACCCAAGACTCATCAGAAAGAGCATGACAAGCATCCTTGGGCTCAAAGGTGGCAACAAAGGCAGAATGGAGACAGAAATATGACATGCCAGACTTTGAGCGAGTGACTTGCTCAAAGAGGTCTCCAATCATTTGCTCTGAAGGATGGTCTTTTTGGATATGTCGGGGAGGTCCTGGATGAGATGAAGAAGTAGCCTCTACCTCATGAGTTGAAGAGGTAGAAATAGAGCCACTAACTCCAGAAGATGTGGAAGGCATGGGCTGATCTCCTCGAGGTGCACTGGAAGAAGCAGGCACCTCTAGGGGAAGAGGAACTGGATCGGGTAAACAACCCTCATCTCCATCCTCCTCATCGTCCACAAAGATGGGCTCGGACTACTCTACAGAACCTGAGATATCGGGCCTAGTCCCTGGACTGGCCTCGTCGAAAGTCACCTCGTAGGTCTCTACCAATTTACTAGACTCGCAGTTCCAGACTCTATACGCCCGTGAAGAAGTCGAGTAACCTAGAAATATACCATCACAAGAGCGTGACTCGAACTTATCTAGGTTTCTGAACTTTAGAATGAAACACTTGTAACCAAACACACGAAAATGCGAGACACTGGGCTTTCGCCCGTATCTCAACTCATAGGAAGTGCGATGCAAGTGTGCCCGAAGAAAAACTCTGTTCAAAACATGGCACACGGTCGCTATAGCCTCAGGCCAAAACTTTCTAGGTGTAGAATACTCATCAAGCATCGTCCTGGCCATCTCGACCAAGGTACGGTTCTTCCTCTCCACGACGCCATTTTGCTGTGGGACGTGCAGAGAAGAGAACTGGTGCTCTACACCTGTCTCATCGCAGAACCTCTCAAAGTAGGAATTCTTGAACTCCGTGCCATTATCACTGCGGATCGCTCGTAAGGCACCTGGAAGCTCAACAGAAAGCCTACTGAAAAGACCTCGAAAATGTGTAAACGTCTCATCCTTCGAGGCTAATAAAAACACTCAAGAGTACCTCGAGAAGTCATCGACCACGACAAGGACATACCACTTCCCTCCTGCTGACTGCACTCGAGCTGGTCCAACTGTGTCCATGTGGAGCAACTGTCCCGGTGCATCGGTCATAGTCACTGTGACCGGAGGGAGGCGTATTCAGGGTCAGCCCCAGACCTTGAGTGCACCTAAGACCAACACGAGGTCTAGGTTTGCTTCAGTTGTTAGGCAGCATCGAGGACTTGGATTTTCTGAGTTTTCTGGTTTTCGTCCTCATACTGCCTCTGGTCATCATTTCCGCCGTTCTGAGGGTAGATCTCGTTTTGCCCGTCGAGATGGCTACCCGCGGCGTGATCAGCATGTTGTTGGTACTCCGACTTGCTCTCCCAAAGCAGTCGGACCCAACTACAGCTCCAGGTCTGCTCGTGGACTTTCTGACTCGTTGAGCTACAGAGAGCGTAGGGTAGCTAGAGGTTAGTCGTGTGTGGCTACTTCTTCTACTCGGCGTGTGACTCAGTATTGGATGCCAAAATCTATGTTGATTTATCCTTGTACTGAGCCTTTACTCTCTGTTTGACTCAGGTTCGCCGGTCTGGGAAGGGAGAGGTTTGGCTTGTAGATTCCGGTTGTTCTCGACATATGACCGGAGACTCCCATTGGTTGTCTTCCCTAGCCCGTGCTCCAGGTGATGAGACGATCACCTTCGGAGACGCTTCGTCTGGGCGCGTCATCGCCAAAGGTACAGTGCGTGTTAATGTGTCTTTTATTTTAAAAGATGTTGCCTTGGTTAGCAAGCTACATTATAATTTGCTTTCTATTTCTCAGCTTACCGATGACGGTTTTGAGGTGACCTTTAAGAAAAACGCTTGCAAAATTCTTAATTCTTCGGGTAGTCTGGTTTGCGAGATTTCTCGTTATGGGAGGATCTTTCGTGCTGATTTTTCTGAATCTTCTGGTGATCCTGTCAGGTGTTTAGTTGTTCTAAGTCCCGTGACCTTATCTTCTGGCATAGGAGACTTGGTCATATTGGATTTGATCATTTGACCCGAGTTAGCGGCCACGATCTCATTCGTGGTCTGCCGAAACTCAAGATGGTCAAAAATCTTGTTTGTGCTCCTTGCCGGCACAGCAAGATGGTTGCCGCTTCTCACCCTCCGGTCACAGTGACTATGACCGATGCACCGGGACAGTTGCTCCACATGGACACGGTCGGACCAGCTCGACTGCAGTCAGCAGGAGGGAAGTGGTATGTTCTTGTCGTAGTCGATGACTTTTCGAGGTACTCTTAGGTGTTTTTCTTAGCCTCGAAGGATGAGACGTTTACATATTTTTGAGGTCTTTTCAGTAGGCTTTCTGTTGAGCTTTCGGGTGCCTTACGAGCGATCCGCAGTGACAATGGCACGGAGTTCAAGAATTCCTACTTTGAGAGGTTCTGCGATAAGACAGGTGGAGCACCAGTTCTCTTCTCCGCACGTCCCACAGCAGAATGGCGTCGTGGAGAGGAAGAACCGTACCTTGGTTGAGATGGCCAGGACGATGCTTGATGAGTATTCTACACCTAGGAAGTTTTGGGCTGAGGCCATAGCCACCGCGTGCCATATTTCGAACAAAGTTTTCCTGTGGGCACACTTGCATCGCACTTGTTATGAGTTGAGATACGGGCGAAAGCCCAGTGTCTCTCATTTTCGTGTGATTGGTTGCAAGTGCTTCATTCTGAAGTCCGGGAACCTAGATAAGTTCGAGTCACGATCTTATGATGGGATCTTTCTAGGTTACTCGACTTCTTCGCGGGCGTATAGGGTTTGGAACTGTGAGTCTAGTAAGTTGGAAGAGACGTGTGAGGTGACTTTCGACGAGGCCAGTCCGGGTACTAGGCCCGATATCTTAGATTCTTTAGAGCAGTCCAAGCCCATCTTTGTGGATGATGAGGACGATGGAGATTAGGGTTGTCCACCCGATCCAGTCTCTCATCCTCCCCTTGAGGTGCCTTCTTCCACTGCACCTCCAGGTGATCAGCCCATGCCTTCTGCTTCCTCTGGAGCTAGTGGTCTGTTCCTACCTCATCAGCTCATGAGGTAGAGACCACTATTTCTTCTCATCCAGGACCTCCCCGACATATATCCAGAAAGACCATCCTTCCGAGCAGATGATGGAGACCTCTTGGAGCGAGTCACACGCTCAAAGTCTGGCATGTCATATTTTTGTCTTCATTCTGCCTTTGTTGCCTCATTCGAGCCCAAGGACGTTTGTCATGCTCTTTCTGATGAGTCTTGGGTCAATTCCATGCATGAGGAGTTAGAAAATTTCGAGAGAAACAAGGTCTGATCGCTTGTTGAGCCTCCTTGAGGTCATAATGTCATTGGGACTAAGTGGGTGTTCAAAAACAAGCTGAGTGAGGATGGGGTTATCATTCGGAACAAGGCTAGACTGGTAGCTCAGGGCTTCTCTCAGGTTGAGAGTCTAGATTTTGAGGAGACCTTTGCCCCTGTAGCTAGACTTGAGGCCATTAGAATCTTGCTTGCTTTCGCAGCTTCTAAGGGTTTCAAGCTTTACCAGATGAATGTCAAGAGTGCCTTCCTCTATGGGTTTCTTGAGGAAGAGGTCTATGTGAGACAGCCTCCAGGTTTCGAGAACCCCAAATACCCAAACCATGTCTACAAGCTTTCCAAAGCCTTGTATGGACTTAAGCAAACACCTAGAGCTTGGTATGAGAGGCTTAAGTCCTATCTGTTGAGTCATGGTTTTGAGATGGGTAAGGTAGATAAGACCTTGTTCATTCGTAGGCATGGCACTAACCTTCTGCTCGTCCAGATCTATGTGGATGGCATCATCTTCGGTGGTTCTTCTCATGCTCTTGTCTCCCAATTTTCCGATGTCATGAGCTCAGAGTTTGAGATGAGCATGATGGGTGAGTTGAGCTTCTTTCTCGGCTTTCAGATCAAGCAGACTCGGGAGGGTACCTTCTTGCATCAGGGCAAGTACACTTGAGACCTCCTGAGACGCTTTGATATGAGTGATGGCAAGCCGGTGTCCACTGCTATGGCTTCTTCAGCTACACTCGACCCAGACGAGGATGGCGAGCCAGTTGATCAGAAGGAGTATCGCAGCATGATTGGCTCCCTCTTATACCTCACTGCCTCGAGACTGGACATACACTTCTCCGTGTGTCTATGCGCTCGATTTCAGGCTTCTCCTCGCGTATCTCATCGCCAGGCGGTAAAACGCATCCTTCGGTATCTTCGAGCTACCATTGACTATGGTATCTGGTGACATGCGTCATTTCTATATATATTTAGCCATCATTTTGCCATCATATTCTTCACATTTTAAGACCATTTATCATCATTTACATACTTTTCCTATATTTAATTGATCAAAATGGACCATTTTACATTTTTATATATTTTTCTGCAGGCCGGCGCGAACGAGGCGCATAAACGACAAATTTGGACTGCTCCATACATATGTACGCATCGACACGAACACGTAGGATCTATTCGCGAAGAAATCAGAGCTTTGGAGGTCTAAAACAGAAGAAGTTACATTGGAGAAGGACTTTGTTGTAAATCTCGGAAACCTGAAGGGCAAAAACTGAAAACCACAAAATCCCCACCATCCTGCTAAACTGATGAGGACATCACTTCTTCGGATACATACAACACTCCTCCACTTGACATTCAAGGACCAATCACTAGAGCCCGCGCCCGACAATTGAATTTACAGGTGAGCTCGTTCCTAAGTACTTCCTTTTGTTCATTTGAGAATAGATTGCTACCTAATGATTTAATTATGATTAGGAACCATGGAGAGGACTTGGAAGTACATGGAGAAGGGCTACAAGGCGCACAAGTCCAGCAAGGGTGGTCGAATCATGTTGGAGGTCCAACTCAAACCGACTTCGAATCGAACTCGGAGTCCAGGACCAGGCCGCACTAAAACGGACGCCCAGATCGCATCCGGACTCCGTTTTGGACGTTCTACATATGTATGGAAAGCTGAGAAGACTACCTTTCCAATGGCTCTGGTCCCATGTCAAAATTCCTTCTGAGTCAACGGGAATCGTCGAAACAAGTGGACGTTCAGAATCTGTCAGGGTGCTGCGCCACCGTCTTTTGGGCCTTTCGGCTTTGTATCGTGTTGGAGCCCATTAGGGGCGCGTACAGGGGTTTTGCACGTCCCTCAATCCTTTATATCCAGCCGCCACCCCCACCATTAGGGTTTGGGTTTTGCTTAGATTAATCTGTCTTTGAACAGTTTCGCCGTTCATCGGTTTGTGAGACCCCAACTTGTGAACTTAATATTTATTCGCAATTTCAGATTGCATCTTGTACTCTCTTGCTTGTGTTCTCGATTCGCTTGCAGGAGATAGCCTTCTTGGCGAGGTCAATCGTGTTCGGCACGGTTGATAACCAACGGAGCAGTGGTGTAGTGATTGCGAGGGGTTCGATCTGTTTTGGTCGGAGCCTTTGGATCATCAACGTCGAGATCTCCACAATCGACTTATCAGTACCTCTCGGAAGATCGGGCCATCGTCACATCAGTTGGTATCAGAGCAACGGTTGCCCGTGAGGTAATTCTTGTATCCCTAGTTAGTAGATTGGTTTTTATTTCCTATAGTCCAGAAAAAAATTGCCCCACAAAAAGAATTAATTCCGCTGTCCAAACCCCGTTGTGCCTTTCGATCTGTTAGTTTTGGTTTGCTAAATTGAATTTGTGTCCATCATAGCATTGTCTAGTTGCTGGTCATATCTTTGTTCCATTAAAAATCCAAACAAAAGAAAAATTCCCCACCCCAAACCCTAATTTCCAATTTCGGCTGATTTTTCCTTCCTCTGCAGCCGCCACCAAAAACGCCATATCTTTTGATTCCGAGATTATTTTTGAGTGGGACCATCGCCATTAGATTCAAAAATCTCTTATCCATCTATCTGTAAAATTTCACGTCATTCCAGCAAGGAAGTTAAGAGATATATGCTGTGGAAGTTGACCTAAAATTCCAGATTGAATCTGCAATAGTCGGCACTTGTGAATTTTGTGCGACTTTTTCGGTCGCTTTCCAGAACTTGGCCCCAAAACAAAGGTTGTAGAAAAAGCCGTCAGGAAACAGAGAAAAAAAGAATCATTGAAAAAAAGGCAACTGACAAAAAGTTACGGCCACAATACCAACGTGCTGTCTAGTGGACAGAAATCTTCAGTTTTCAGTTTTGGGTCAATCCTTGTGTTCTTCAATTCCAGATTGCATTGGATTGAATTATCTTCTATTTACCACTCCTACACATTGCCATACACTTGTTTTTAGCCTTCTTCCATCCTTGGTTGATCAGCAACATAGGCTAAGTGCTAGATACGAACTATAATTCAATTCTATGCAATTCTGAAATTAACTGATTGTTCTCCATTGCTACATGTGACGATGGCCCGATCTTCCGAGAGGTACTGATAAGTCGATTGTGGAGATCTCGACGTTGATGATCCAAAGGCTCCGACCAAAACAGATCGAACCCCTCGCAATCACTACACCACTGCTCCGTTGGTTATCAACCGTGCCGAACACGATTGACCTCGCCAAGAAGGCTATCTCCTGCAAGCGAATCGAGAACACAAGCAAGAGAGTACAAGATGCAATCTGAAATTGCGAATAAATATTAAGTTCACAAGTTGGGGTCTCACAAACCGATGAACGGCGAAACTGTTCAAAGACAGATTAATCTAAGCAAAACCCAAACCCTAATGGTGGGGGTGGCGGCTGGATATAAAGGATTGAGGGACGTGCAAAACCCCTGTACGCGCCCCT
Source organism: Dendrocalamus latiflorus (assembly GCA_017311315.1). Lineage (NCBI taxonomy): Eukaryota > Viridiplantae > Streptophyta > Magnoliopsida > Poales > Poaceae > Dendrocalamus > Dendrocalamus latiflorus. Next base: position 15,957,171 of record CM029662.1, read on the forward strand.
AATGGGCTCCAACACGATACAAAGCCGAAAGGCCCAAAAGACGGTGGCGCAGCACCCTGACAGATTCTGAACGTCCACTTGTTTCGACGATTCCCGTTGACTCAGAAGGAATTTTGACATGGGACCAGAGCCATTGGAAAGGTAGTCTTCTCAGCTTTCCATACATATGTAGAACGTCCAAAACGGAGTCCGGATGCGATCTGGGCGTCCGTTTTAGTGCGGCCTGGTCCTGGACTCCGAGTTCGATTCGAAGTCGGTTTGAGTTGGACCTCCAACATGATTCGACCACCCTTGCTGGACTTGTGCGCCTTGTAGCCCTTCTCCATGTACTTCCAAGTCCTCTCCATGGTTCCTAATCATAATTAAATCATTAGGTAGCAATCTATTCTCAAATGAACAAAAGGAAGTACTTAGGAACGAGCTCACCTGTAAATTCAATTGTCGGGCGCGGGCTCTAGTGATTGGTCCTTGAATGTCAAGTGGAGGAGTGTTGTATGTATCCGAAGAAGTGATGTCCTCATCATAAACCCTAGCCGCCGCCTGGAATGGATTGAGCCCGGTCTTCGTTCTTCTCCCGAACGCCTCCTTCTCCTCCCCCTCCTTCTCCACGCCTGGCCACCGGCAAGCGCCGGGCCGCAGCTCGCCGGTGTGCCCCTGCTCTCCTCTCCGTCATCACTTCTCCATCAACCACCGCCAACTCCTCCGCACCTCCCTTCCACTTCCACGCCATCCACCCGCAGTCCACCACCGAATCCACCTCCACTGCTCCGTCCAACCACAGCTCCTCCATTTCCTTCTGCGCCGCCGCCACTTCTCCTCTTCCCTTGCCCCCCTTGCTTCTTCTCTCAACCCCCATCTCTTCTTACTCTGACGCGCCACCTCTCGCCGCTCCGCGCCGCCACCCGCCACTTCTTCCACCGCCGCATCCTCCATCAGCGCCTCCCTTCTCCGCTACGCCTTCAGCGCCGCCCCCATCTCGCCGGCGGTCACTCCTCACCGCCTACTCCTGTGTGCCCCCTACTGCTTCTCCTCTCCGCCCCCCTTCTCCTTCTCCGGTCGCCGCTTCACCTCCGCCGCTAAGATCCACAGCGCCACCTCTTCCCGGCTCACCTCTCTCTACTCCGGTCGCCGCTCCTCCATTCTCCTCCTGTTCTTCCGGCCGCCGACTCCAGATCCCGTAAGCCTCCCTTCCTCTGCACCGACACCGGCGGCAGCAACTTCTTCACCGCGCCCCCCCTCACTGCCGGCGTCTCCACCGACACGAGCTCCGACCGCTCCACTGTTTCCTCTACGGTGCCGCCGACAGCCTGACCTCCTCTGCGCCACTGCTCCCTTCACCGGCTGCCGCCTGCCACCACTTCATCGACCACTCGGCGACATCTCCACTTCACCGACAGCTTCCCCTCTGCTTCCCCTGCTACTGCATCATTTCTTTGGTTTATCCTTAACTCATTCCCATTACCCTTTTCTTGTTCTTTATTTACTAATCAAATAGCTGCTACTGGACGTGGATGTGGAATTGTGGATGATAATCTGTTATCTTTTAATATGCTAGTTTATGTGAACTGTGATGGATGCATTAGATTGTGCTCTGTTAATTTGTTTTAGAATTGCTATGTCTTCATGTTGCCGGTAGTTTAATTTTAGAAGTTGTGTATGATCTGTGTTGGTCAGTGAGCATGGCTAGTGTTTGTGATTTCGGTTATGTTTGTTGGGTAGCTTGTTAGTAGTATCCCTGTCAGGTGTTCTTGTTGGGTAAATCGTTTTGTGCCGTAGTGTTTGAGTTGCGCGAATTAGCTAGCCGGCGACCGTTTTCTCTCCTTGTGCTGTCTCGACTCCCCCTTGCTTCTAGACTCCCTCTTTTCTTCTTTCCGCGGTTTGTCGATAGTTAGGTCGAGCGATCATAGTCGTAGCTGTGTTTTGTGTTGTCTTGCCGTCGTCGTCTAGTTAGCTGGCGATTGTTTCCTCTCTCATTCTCTCTCGACTCCCTCCGTGCTTCTAGACTTCCCTAGTGCTTCTCGACTTCCTCCTGCTGTCTCGCAGTCGGTAGTTAGTTATATCGTCGATCGGTAGTCGTTGTTGCGCGTGTGTTTGTGTAGTCAGTTGTCGTGTCGTTCGTTCGATCGTACAACGTCCATTCATACGGTCGTTCGTCTCGTCGTCTTTCGATTGTTTAGTTTGTTCGTCGTTTCGTTCGACTACTTTGATAGTCGTTGTAGGTTTAGTTTTTTCCCCCGTTTCGATTGACCTAGCTTTAGCCGAGCACCGGTAGCCTTAGTCTAGTCCCTGTGGAGAACACGACACTCGTCACTATTTCAGTGGCAACCTGTGCACTTGCGGGTGTGCTATTTTCGCATGATCATCTGGTACTCTTCCTCGTCCTGTCTTTCCTTGAGAGCCTATTCGGATGCAGACTTTGCTGGCTGTAGGATAGATAGGAAGAGCACTTCTAGCACTTGCCAATTCATTGGCACTTCTTTTGTTTCCTGATCTTCGAGGAAGCAGTCCGGTGTTGCTCAGTCCACCGCGGAGGCCGAGTACGTTGCTCCTGCTAGTTGTTGCAGCCAGGTGCTTTGGATGGCCTCGACCCAGCGGGACTTTGGGTTAGTTATAGACAGTGTTCCACTCTTCTGTGATAACACTTCTGCTATTAACATTGCCAAGAACCCAGTGCAGCATTCTCAGTTCAAGCACATTGATATCAGATATCACTTCCTTCGAGACCATGTGGAGAAGGGTGACATAGTGCTCCAGTTTGTGGAGAGTGACCACCAGTTGGCTGATATCTTTACCAAGCCGTTGGATAGCTCTAGGTTTTCAGCCTTGTGGGGAGAGTTTGGGGTGGTTTGTCCTTATGGACTGTTGTGAGGAGGAACTTTGCGCTTCATGCTTTATCATGTTTATTATGCTCTTACTCCTTTCTATTGCATTGCATATGGGTGCATGGGGTTAGTCCTTCTAGCATAGATTCGAATGTTTCTCTTGTCTAGTTGTTTAGACTTCTTCCTCTCGTCTTGTGATTGTAAGATGCTGCTTATTAGCTGTTTCACTTCTCACTAGGTTGAGCTCACTCACTTCTTATAGGTTCTAGTGAGGGTTGGGCCACCCTCGAGTAGACGGGGTATGTGTTTGCTCCTTAGTGTGTTAGATGATCAGCTAATAGTTCTAGAGTCATATGGGGTAGATGAGAGTCAGTCTGAGCCATAGTATCCTCTATGTCTTATCTATGCTTTAAGGACTGCCTTTTCTGATTTTCTTGCCAGCTTCTCGATTGTCTTGCTTTGGTTCAGGGGGAGTTCATTTGGGAACTTCTAGATCTTAATATTGACATAACTCAACTTGAACTAAAGTTGCATCATATGTTGAGGGGGAGCTGAATTTTCTTGCATATCATTCTGCATTGTAATATAACTACATGGAGCCTTGATTATTATCCTTATATGGCATGCTTACAATGCATTACATCTTGCCATAATATGTGTTTACTTGCTAGATTTATCATGACTTTATATGTGTAGTTTAGTCTTTGCCATGATAGGTTGATTAAAATGCTCAACTTGAACTAATTCATGTCATGTTAGCTCTTGAGACTAGTCTCTCTTTAGTTATCCTTTTATGATTCATACCATGTCAAATAGGCTGAGTTGAGTCTTGAATCTTTGTTGAGCTTTAGATTGAGCTATGCCATGTTAGATTGAGCTTTAGTTGAGTCTTGATTCGTACAAGTTTTAAGTAAGCAAAAACATCTCTTTTGTGCGAAAAAACTGAACTCACCAATTCTTTCTCATGAGACTGCTTGCCATTACACTAGGCATGAACTCAGGGGGAGTTTTGGTTGACCAAGATCATTTCCTTAAGCTTCATGCTTGGAGTCGTCGCATAAGGCTTGAGGTCTAGCACATGACTACACAAAAATCTGGTTGGAAACAATCATGAGATTTATCAAGAAAAACATGTCAATTGTGCTCAATTTGCTAAAATTACAAAACTTATAAGTACTTGAACAAATGCCTCATTCTTGAACTTGTAGCTCTCTAAAGTGACTCAATACTAGCTTCTTGGTTCCACTTAGATTATTGATATGGCTTGCATCATCTTTGGATACCTTTAGCTAGACTAGTATGATGGTTGACTTGACATGCTAGGAAATTCGACTAATTTTCAGATTGTGACTTATTTGGCTTAGCTTCATTATACATGTCTTGTCATGATCTTGATAGCATTCTTATATGTTATGGCTTGATGTAATACTCCACGATTATTTTGGATAATCTTCATAGCTTTAAATGCTTAGATTCAATAAAATTCAGCCATTCCTTCTCATAATTGTTTTCTCTTCCTTGCACCTTGATGATTTTATTGCCAAAAGGGGGAGAATAGTGAAGAAAAAGCCATTTTCAAGGAAATCTTGGAGTTCTTGGAGCTTTTGAGGAAAACTTGCTCTTTCTGTTTTTGCTCCTTTCTATTTTGCTCCGGTTGTCGACATGATCATAATCTTCTTTGATTTCTTTTGGGCCATGTTTGACTCTCTTCTCATTTGCAAACAAACTCAACTTTACGCTTTTTCTGGTTTTGTCAATATACTCATCAAGGGGGAAATTGAGAGACCTTGTGGATGCGACCCCATGTTTGTGATGAGTAATTGACGAGTATTCTGGAAAGATTGAGTTTGGTTTGTGTGGTTCGTGTCAAGTCGACACTTGGCGCAATTGGGTTTAGTTAGATGTACTTAAGGCGTATTCTTCTTCCCGATTGGTCTTTTGGGCAATTTCATGCTTGAGTACGATTTTCTAATGCTAATCGTGATTACATGTTTCAAGCGGTGCTATGTAATGTATTTCTTGTCTGTGAATGTTGCAGGACATCGAGGCGGAGTCGTGGCGAGGCACGGGACGACCGGACTAGGTGCAGGCGGTGCCGAGGTCAAAGCGGTTGAGGTGTATCGAAGACGGCGAGGACTCGAGGTGGTTGCGAGGCTTGGAAGACAAGGAATGAGGAAGCTTCCCGGAAAGTGCACGAGGGGCGTTTTGGTGAATACGCAAAGCTGCACTAAAGGAAGTGGTTTTGGTTAGAGTTAGTGGGTAAAGTGTTAAGGCTTAATGGGCAAAGCAAATTTGAACCCATTACGCAAAGGGTATAAATGGGTTGCATGTCTCCTGGTGGTCATATGTCTTGTGAGAGAAGTTGATGGCTTTGTGGGTTTGTTTTTGCTTTTCTCTTTAGTTGGTGAGGAGTGGGTGAGAGCAGGAGAGGGGTTTATGCTTGTTACTCATGTCTCCTGCGTGAGAGGTAGTAGCAGCATGTGTGCCCAGTCTCCTGTACGTGTATGACCATGGGTTCTTGATATTTCAATCGCGTATGGGGACTCAGTGAGCTGCATGTGTGTTTCTCTTGTAATGATCCCTCTCTATGCCTCAATATATGCATGAGATGTTTTGGTTTCTTATGTCTCTCTGATGAACTATTTCATTTTTCCTCTCTTCTGTTCAGTTCTTTGTTCTTCTCTGATATTTGTTTTTGAGCTGAATCTTTTGTCTAAGGAGTTGGATCTTTTTGCTCTGTGAAGGAAAGTAGTCACAAGGTCACTTGACCAATCCATTCCTAAGAGTAAACATCAAGATTCATGAGTACTTCTTTATTTCTCTTGCGCCTGATTTCCCCTGTCCTTGAAAAGCTAGGGTTTAATGTCAGGGGTACCTTGTCTTGTTAATTTGATAGATGGAATCTTGCTTTTGGAGTATGGTTTGTGATTCCAAGACCATTTCCTACTGAATTTCAAAGTTTCGTGAGAAAAAGGTTCAAGTTTGAGAAGTAATTTAGAAATCAGTGTCATTCTCTGTTGGTTTTTCAGGTTTCAAGTCATTTTCTGTTTTATTGCTCTTCTGAATGATCTCTCTTGACTTTTGAGGCTACATTGCTATTTAGTTTGTAGTCCCTTTGGTTTGCCAGGAGGAGAATAGCTCACTTTCAAGAATATTCAAGTTTTCAGCTGATTTCAGTAGTCTGTGTTCTGTTTTTCGGGTTACAGAGTTTTCTGCGGGTTCTGCTGTCTTCATGCGGGCACAACCGGTCAGACCGGTGATAGATGGGCGGTCAGACCGGGTATACAGGGGCGGTCAGACCGGTGATATATGGGCAGTCTGACCGGCGGCTAGGGAGCAGTTAGACCGGCCTAATAACTGCGGTCTGACCGACCCCTTGCTGCTTGCGTCGTCCCGTTTGTTTGTTCTTCGTCTCATTTTCTCTTTTACTTGCTTAAGGTTCCAGTGACTTTTTGATCCCTCCTTCATAACTCTATAGCTATCGGAGAAGCGTATCTTCTAGTGGATACTTGTGGGGGCTCATTTTCAAAGAAGCAACATTCACCCCCACCCCCTCTGTTGCCGATTTCGATCCAACAGTATTGCGTACTGTTCTCATAGGAAAGATATTCTCAAAAAATGAAGCATCTCTAATCTCCATTATTGTATGAACAATAATCTCAAGAGTTTCTGATTTAACTTCTAAAAATCTATAGACCGTGCTACTTTGAGCGTATCCTAGAAAAATACCATCGACTGTTTTTGTCCAAATTTTCTCTTTTTCTGCAATGGTATATTGACTTTTGCCAAACACCCCAAGTTCGTAGTAAATTAACATTAGGTTTTCTCCCCTTCCATCCTTTATACGGAGTAATCTCACTCTTTTTAGTGATTACTCTGTTTAGGACGAAATTTGCTGTTAGAATAGCTTCCTCCCACCATGCCTTAGGCATATTGGCACTCTCTAACATGGCATTAACCAAATATGTTAGTATCTGATTTTTCCTCTCAGCTACTCCATTTGATTGGAGCGAATATGGTGGTGTAAATTCCTGGACTATTCCATGCTCAGAACAGAATTGGGAGAATTCATGAGAGACATACTCTCCTTCACGATCAGATCTCAATCTTTTTATTTTCTTTTCTAGTTGGTTCTCAACCTTAGCCTAATTAGTTTTAAAGTGGTTTAAAGCTTCATCCTTAGTTTTCATCAAATACACGTAGCAGTAGCGGGTTGCATCATCAATAAAAGTTAGAAAATATCTTTTGCTTCCTTTTGTCAATAATCCATTCATTTCACACAAATCTGAATGAATAAGATCTAAAAGTGCCAAGTTCTTTTCATTCTCTAATCCCTTAAAGGGTTTTCAAGTTTGCTTTGCTTGCACACATGATTGGCACTTTGATCCTTTGACAATTTCACATTTTGGAATTAAATCTAATCTGGACATTCTAGCAATACTATCAAAACCAATATGACAGAAACGAGAATGCCAAATATTTGCCTCACATTTATTTAAACCAGTTGCAATATTCAGATTAAAACAAGACTCTAAAATACTTAGGCGGAACAAGCCTCTGCTCTCATAGCCTTTACCAACAATTTTTCAAACTTAGACATTACAATTTTATTTGACTCAAAAACTAGCTTATAACCATCCCTACATAGGAGAGAATCACTTGCGAGGTTCTTGTTTATTGTAGAGTCATGATAGAGTCCATCTCGCTATGGACTGTCTCTTTCCAATACTCAGTATCAAAAGATGCAAGAGTCTTTGGCACATCATCCACGAGGTATACAATAAAGTCACCACCAAAGGTTTTCTCAACCCTTTGTCTCTTGCTCCTGCGAGGAGCGTCTACGACTAGATTGTTATCCTCCTCAAGAATATCACATATTGGTTCAGAAATGGTGGGAAGTTCAGAAGTTTGATTATTCTCATTTTCAATATTATCAATTTGAACATTCTCTGTTCGTGAAGTATTGCCTGCTATTCTCATAGGAAAGATATTCTCAAAAAAATGAAGCATCTCTAAACTCCATTATTGTATTAGCAACAATCTCAGGAGTTTCTGATTTAACCACTAAAAATCTATAAGCAGTGCTATTTTGAGCATATCCTAGAAAAATACCATCGACTGTTTTTTGTCCAAGTTTTCTCTTTTTCTACAATGGTATATTGACTTTGGCCAAACACCCCCCAAGTTCACAGAAAATTAACATTAGGTTTTCTCCCCTTCCATCCCTCATACGGAGTAATCTCACTCTTTTTAGTGATTACTCTATTTAGGACGAAAGTTGCTGTTAGAATAGCTTCCTCTCACCACGCCTTAGGCATACTAACACTCTCTAACGTGGCATTAACCAAATCTGTTAGTATCCGGTTTTTCCTCTCAGCTACCCCATGTGATTGGGGCGAATATGGTGGCATAAATTCATGGACTATTCCATGCTTAGAACATAATTGGGGAATTCATGAGAGACATACTCTCCCCCACGATCAGACCTCAATCTTTTTATTTTCTTTTCTAATTGGTTCTCAACCTCAGCCTTATAAGTTTTAAAGTGGTTTAAAGCTTCATCCTTAGTTTTACACATAGCAGTAGCGAGTTGCATCATCAATAAAAGTTAGAAAAATATCTTTTGCCTCCTTTTGTCAATAATCAATTCATTTCACACAAATCTGAATGAATAAGATCTAAAGGTGCCAAGTTCTTTTCATCCTCTAATCCCTTAAAGGGTTTTCAAGTTTGCTTTGCTTGCACACATGATTGGCACTTTGATCCTTTGACAATTTCATATTTTCGAATTAAATCTAATTTGGACATTCTAGCAATACTATCAAAACTAATATGACAGAAACGAGAATGTCAAATATTTGCCTCACATTTATTTAAACCAGTTGCAACATTCAGATTAAAACAAGACTCTAAAATACTTGGGCAGAACAAGCCTCTGCTCTCATAGCCTTTACCAACAATTTTCCAAACTTAGACATTACAATTTTATTTGACTCAAAAACTAGCTTATAACCATCCCTACATAGGAGAAAACCACTAACGATGTTCTTGTTTATTGTAGGAGCATCTGCACGTTCTTCTAGTGGACAGTCTTCCCTGAAGTAAGCTTTAGATCTACCGTGCCAACACCAAGAACAGAAGCATGCGACCTGTTTTCCGTTAAGATGGAGGAAGCCCCTACTGCCTAGTAAGAAGAAAACTAGGCAATATCAGAACATACGTGAACATTAGCACCAGTATCAACCCACCACTCAGTAGATTGACATGCTGAAAAGACAACAGGTGGATTACCATACACTCCTAAAGTCAAGGCCTCGCCTATTATCACGTTGATAGCCTTCTTCTTTGGCTGTTCACCATCTCTAATCTTGTGGAAGTGACAGTCCTTTGCCATATGACCGTCTTTTCCGCACACAAAGCAGGTGATGTCCCTCAAATCCTTTTTCTCAGTTTTGTTCTTCTTAAAGCTAGTTGTCTTGTTCGGTTTGTTGGATTTGTACTTCTTTGCAACAGTCTTTCTCTCTATGGAATTTGCATTGTTCTGACTAGAGGTGCTAGGTGCATCTTTTGCTCTTGCTTTTTCTTCCACATCGAGGGCTGCAATGAGATCCTTAACAGAAATCTCTTCCCTCTTATGTTTCAAGCTAGTAGCAAAATCCCGCCAAGAGGCAGGAAGTTCAGCAACAATGCCCGCAGGCACAGACTTTGGAGGCAACACACAGCCTAGGTGTGCAATCTCACCGACTAGTAGCTGGAGATCATGAGCCTATTCAACTATGGACTTAGCCTCATCCACGCTAAAGTCAAAAAATTGCTCACATATGTAGAGCCAGCGACCTGCCTCTGCCTCTGCATATTTGTTCTTTAGTGCATCTCATAACTCTGTGGCGGACTTGTAGTCCATGTACACATCATAGAGCTGATCTACCAGAACAGTCAGAATGCAGCCAAGAGCAGTATTGTTCGTATTTTCAAACTGCATGTACTGCTCAATCGTAAATGGATACTGCGGGTGGATAACCCACCACAGCCCCAAAGACATGAGTCAAAACTTGGCTCTAGTCTGCCATCTACGAAAGTTCTTACCAGGAAACCTCTTAGGTTTCATCGCATTAGAAGCACTAGCCATTGCTGTATTGCAACAAAATTCACAATAAGGTTTCTGGACTATTGTAAATGTGGGCAATATTTTAAATCTAAATTTTACTAGGAAACAAATACAATAAATCAATGATGCAAAACTTACTACTAACATAGGCTACTCAACATACTTCAGAATATACGCAAGAAAAATATAGTAACAAAGTCGAACGAACACTCGAATGACTTACTTTTTCGCCTGATGAAGAACAGGAAGCAGCGCAGGCTCAATGTAGTGCAGTGAGCGGTCGCGTAGATGTATGCTGCCCAGAAACCTTATTGCCGCCCCATGCAGGCAACGGTTCGGAGATAGCTGCTCTCTCTCCTTCCAGGTGCACGCCGGGAAGAAAGGTTGGCAAAGTTCAGACGGCGCAGCACAACAGCACAAGTTGACAGAAGTAAGAGATGCAGGTAGTGAGAAATTCTATCTTCTATATCTTGGATGTCTCTAGATATATATAGACATACAAATTACTCTCCAGTAACTGCTTCATTGAACTGAAATAATTCATTGGTAACTTCTCAATTATTCACTGGTAACTAATGACATTTAACCAGTGATTTACCCACTGATAACTGGCTGTTATCAAAACTCAATTAAGCCTCAAATTCAAACGTTTGAATCTCATTCAAACAGAGAGAGTGAGGTGCATGGTTCAGCAAAAATAAAGATGGATTTGGTCTGCCAAGTGGTGCGCCACGTCACAGCACGGAAGTCACAAGTCACGCGATTTTCACGCGAAATACGTGAGTACGCGCGCGCGCGTGTGTGACTAGACAGAACCCTCCTCATACCACCTCTATCAATATTGAAGGAGTGGTGAGGACTCCACCTTATAAATCGGTTTTCCTCATCTTGTCTTAGTAATATAGTACTAAACCATGTATAATTTGGAATTAAGGAAATAGACCATAATTAATTGGGCCAATTTCTAACAAATACGACGTATCCCACTGCTCCATTTTAGAACGTGGGAGTTTTTTATTTAAAAAACTATAATCTACTTACATGTCTATGTTCAAATGGACCTTTGTGATCAGCCTGCTTCGCGATTTTTCTGGGTTTAGGAGCATCGGACACCACACTCAGCAGTCAGCACCACCGCAAAAGCGAGATGAGGCCGCAACCCCCGCATCGAAGTCTGATACTTCGCGTTCCCCGCTTCCCAGTGACGCGTTGGCGGCTACAGCTCACCACATGTGCAGCGCAGTCGATGCCCATTCGACCTGATTCGTGTCTATCCAAATAAGCCCTAAGGACAAGGAAAAAAAAGGGTAAGGCAGGCCAAGTGCCAAAATTCAAAAATTTCAGCCAAAAGTCATAAGCCGCAGCCGAAAAGAACAGGCCCTGAATCTTGCAACAGGTAGCATGCAATAGTGGGCCGAGTGGCATAGTTTTTTCTAAAAAAATGGCCTCCACATACTCGGAAAGTGAAAATGGCCTAATCAACGTGGCAACACGGTGGAAATAGATTTGGATCTAAACTCATCATTTTGAATTAATCCAAAAACGAAGCCTTACAGTAGTTTTTTCCATGTGACCGAGGGTGCATGGTCCAGATTCCGGATGAATCGCGGTTCTCACGGGGATGCCAGTTACCAGCTGGTTTCACTATGAATACTTGTGTTTTCGTGTCATTTCTTCTTTATTCCCTTTCAATTTGTGTTGTTTCCTCAACTTTCTAGTTGAATTGGTTTCAAAATTCTATCACAATAGCACTCAAATTCTCTAGATTCAGCCGGTTTTTGAAATGCGGTTACTGGCGGTAACCGGTTCTTGAAGTGCGGTTACTGACAGTAACTGGTTTTTGGAACCATGCCGGTGACTTTGTTGGCCACTTAGCTTTGTTTTCAAGATTTTGGTTCCAGAATTTAAGTGATCTAATTGCTAATTTAGCTGATTTCAGGAAATGGTTCATCAAAAGACTATCACTAAGCCCTTCACATTTAGCTAAATTCGTCAGTGCTCGAATAAGACAGCATCACATGACCGAATCCTTCCGTCAAATTAGTTCTGACGGCGATAGAATAATCCTTAAATTATTATATCATTATATTTCTTAAATATACCACTTATCGATAAGAGGAAAATATAGCAGGATGGTCATAAATACCTCTACGACCATATAGTCGTAAGTTCTTCTACGACCGCATAGTCGTAAGTCCTACTACGACTACCCATATGGTTGTAAGTCCTTCTACGACTACAGTCTTAAGTCTTACTGCGACTATCCCATGGTTGTAAATCTTTCTACGACTATGTAGTTGTAAGTTTTACTGCGACCACTCTGTGGTCATAGGGATTCCTACGACAAGTCTATCTCCAACCGACTTATCTACGACAATGAACTACACTGTCGGTTCGTCTAACAAGGTGGTTAGAATGTGCGTTAGTCCACTAATTGCACACAACTACATCTAGCTTCTGCTGTCTGCTAGGATCTTTGCTTCATATATATTCTTGCCGTGTTAAAGAGTTGGGTTCGTAGGATTAGGAGATGTGTTCTTGCCATGTTTCTGCTGTGTTAAATGGGTAATTTGCTTGTTATCTTGTTATGCTGTAATGGTGGATTCTAATCTTAATGAAAATAAAATATGCTGTTGTGTTTGCTATTGTACTTGCTTGTTTTCAAAGGGCATAGCTAACATTCCTTAAGGCTAGCCAAAAAAGAAAACAATTTTAGGTATAGAATGAACTATGACAAATGGTTTTGTGCTATAAATCGTTGATGAACGACTATCATAGATGGCTCTAACTAAAAACCGTATGTGATACTGGCACATCACAGATGATTGGAAGTTAGAACCGTCTATGATGTTTGAGTACCATAGATGGTTTTTGGTTTGAGCCGTCTGTAATAGTTTTCTTCACAGACGGTTCTAGTTATAAACCGCCTATGTTGTATTTATCACAGACGGCTTACAAGCTGTCTGTGATAACCTTCGATTATCACGACACATATATTCAGACGGTTCAGAAAACCATCTGTGATGACCTTTTTTGTAGTAGTGGTCCTAGAATAAAGAAGCATTTTTGTTATTTCTTCCATTTTAATTTTGTTTTCCTCACAATGAGAGCAAGTATGATCAGGATTAAATTTTAGCAATTTCTTAGATAAAGAAATAATATCTAAAGAAATCACATCTAAAACAATATCATCCAAGCAATCATGATCTCTACTAGACTTGAGAGAATCTAGTTCATCTAGAGTATTATTAAGCTAACTAGCAATAGAGGAACAAGTAATTTTTATATTAGCCATTTCATCATGCAAGGACAAGTAAGATTTATGATTATTATTAGGATTTATGGACTTAAGCCTAACAACTTCTAGTTTCAAGTTGTCCATCATAATATCTGATTCTTAATCATTCTAGCAGGTTTCTTCATTTTTTGTTCAGTAGCAACAAGAGCACATTTCATATCTTCAAAGGAGGAGCACATCTCGTCAGGAGTCAACGTCATGGCTGTCCTTGGCCATGAAGCACATGTCGGTGAAGTCTTGGGTCTTTTTGTCATGGAAGTTGTCCTCATATTCCTCCATTCCCAAGTCCACATCTCTTATGTCGACATTATCAAGAGCGGTAAGGATATGGTTTACAAACTTGTGGTAGTTGGGCTTCTTGGCCTTTGCGTTACGAGCTTGAATATGCCTCTGGAAGTCCTTCTCCTTGCCTGTTTCATGTCGTGACACTTGGTCCGAATGTGGTTCGACTCACCTCGTTCATTAATCTCATGAAAGTGCTAGGTGCATTAGTTAACCCAAAAGGCATAACTAACCACTCATACAAGCCGAACTTAGTTTTAAAAGCAGTTTTCCATTCATCGCCAAGTTTCATTCTTATTTGGTGGTATCCACTACGCAAGTCAATCTTTGTGAAAATTATAGCACCACACAACTCATCAAGCATGTCGTCTAGCCTAGGAATAGGATGACGATACCTTATAGTAATGTTGTTAATGGCTCTACAATCTACACACATACGCCAAGAACCATCTATTTTGGGAACCAAAAGAACAGGAACAGCACAAGGACTAAGGCTCTCACGTACGTACCCACGGTCCAAAAGGTCTTGGACTTGTCGCTGAATCTCCTTAGTCTCTTCAGGATTGGTCCTGTACGGCGCACGGTTTGGCAAACTCGCTCCAGGGATCAAATCAATCTGGTGCTCAATCCCTCGAATGGGTGGAAGTCCTGGAGGTATCTCATCAGGGAAAACATCTCTAAACTCCTGCAAAAGGTTAGTGACAGGAGCAGGCAAAGTGCAAGGCATATTATCAAGAGAAAATAAGGCATCTTTGCACACAAAAGCATAGCATGTATCATGAACATCATCAATTTCAGCAAGGTCTGATTTTGAGGCAAGCATAACAGAATTTTTCAAATGGATTACTTGCTGTTTTTCAGATTTATCATGTTCCTTTGTATCATTAGCAGCAGCAACTCTCTCCCTATCGGCCTCTATAATCTCAACTGGGGTCAAAGGCAGTAAAGTAACTTTCTTTCCCTTATGCATAAAAGTGTATTTGTTACTACTACCATGGTGTAAAGCATCATTATCAAATTCCCAAGGTCGACCCAATAAAAGAGAGCATGCTTGCATGGGAACCACATCACAATCAATATGATCAACATACCCACCAATGGAAAAATGGACTCGGCATGTTTGTGTTACCTTAGCTTTTCCAGAATCATTTAACCACTGAATATGATATGGATGGGGATGTGGTCGCGTGGTCAAGCCAAGCTTCTTGACCAAATCAGAACTCACCAAGTTGTTGCAGCTTCCTCCATCAATGATGACACGTGCACGCCGATTCTTGATTGCGAAGAAAGTCTGAAACAAATTATGGCGTTGAAGCTTATCGGGTTGTTGTACCTGTGTGCTGAGGACTCGCTGCACAATGATGCTCCGTAGCGTCGCTGTGGACGCCCCACCATGGACCAAGTCGTCATCACCACCGCCAGTTTCGTCCGAGGCAGCATCAACATCATCATCCTCCTCAACATCCGAAGTGCTGATGTAGCCTCCATCTTCTGTGGCGATGTATGCCCGTTGGCTAGGGCAATTCTTCTGCACATGACCAAGCCCATGGCAGCGGTGGCACTGAATGTCGGAGGAGCGGCCCGTTGAAGCCACGGAAGAAGAACTCTTGGCTGGAACCTGCAAGGAATTTTTTGAAGCATCTGCAAAGCGTGACGTGGAAGGTGGCTTCGGTGGCGCTGCTGCAATCTTGGTCACAGGTGGTGGAGGAGAACGAAAACTCGAAGAAGACTTGGGCAGTCCCGCCGATGTAGTCGTTCGCGGCGTGTAGAAGGGTCGTTCAGTGCGTGCCTTCGCTGATTCCTTGCGTCCCTGCAATTCTTTTTCTGCAAGCATAGCAAGCTGGAACAACTGGTTGACAGTAGTAAATTCTTTATAATCAACAATGTCCTGAATTTCACGCCGTAACCCCCCGTAGAAACGACAAATCTTATCATCTGTGTCCTCAACAACCCCACAACGCATCATACCCTTTTGAAGCTCAGCATAATAGTCCTGAACAGAACGATCACCTTGTTCTAAGCGCTGCAATTTTTTTCTCAAATCAAGTTTATATGTGGGAGGAACAAAACGATTACGCATATCTTCTTTTAACCGTTCCCATGTATCAGGTTGTAAGCGCATGTTACTTAGTTCATTCCACCAGATAATAGCAAAGTCCTTAAACTCACTAGTAGCTTGTCTAACTCTATGTTGTTCAGGAACTAAGTGAGAATTAAATTTCTGCTCTACCGTCATCTCCCAATCAAGATATATATCAACATCATAAAGACCAGCAAAAGATGGAATGGTAAACTTGACTTTAGCAAAAGGGTCATCGTTACCATGACGGTTCTGGTTATTACCTCCCATACCATGTCGGTTTTGCTGAAGACGCCGACGTAATCGTGCATCTTGTGTCGCCCGCTGATCAATGTTGCCATCCGCATCATACACTGTGTCATCATCACGACGATGGCCGTCATTGACAGGTGGCAGGCGTGCCTCCAATGTGTCCAACCGACCAGTGAGGTCAGCCAACCGCCGCTCCACCCGCTCAATGCCTTCCGTGGTGTTCAACTTGGCAATGGCGGCGACGATGGTGTCCATTCTCGCGCCGAGTGAAGCATTTTGTTTGTCGAGCGCAGCTTGTAGCTGGCCGCGACTAACACACTCGTTGAAATCGACCGGTGTCTCGCCCCCTTCGTCTCCTGCCATGGTTAGTGGAAACACAGGGAAAACAAAAGGATTATCCCTATCAACTACAAATGAAGGGCAGTGGGATCTCGCAAAGGAAGTGTCTTACCAAGCTCTTACAAGTGTTCTTACCAAAGCAGCAGGTGGTACAACCGGTGGCTGGTTCGTGAAACCATGACGAGCGTGGGTACGATTGCAAGGGTCAAAACTGTGCTATCCAGAAGTAGATATATGGAGCTTGGAAGGCCAAATATGTCAGTGGAACACAAATCAATAACAGATAGTAATGCTGAATAAATGTCCAAAGCACTGGTCCTAGTTGCTGGCCTAAATGTGTCCTATATCAGTGTTAGGATATGATGAACAAGGAGTCAAGATCAGAATAGTAAGGCAAAGACAGCAACAAAGATGGCCAGGCACTGAGAGACTTAATGCAGCATAAGCACAAAACAAAAGAATTTCTGTCACCTAAAACTGTGCTCTTTCTTTTTTTCTCTTTTTTTCTTTTTTTTTCTTTTTTCTTTTAGGCACGGAACTCAGGTGCCTTTGCTCTCAGGCAAAACCAGGTGCCGAAATTTTTCTTTTTTGTTTCTTTTTTCTGTTATTTTTTTCACAAAGCAGAGCACAGAAATAGGAACCACACAAAGTTTCACCTCAATCTAATGTAAGGTGTGGCCTACAGAAAATAATGAATGTGCTGGAAATTCGGTGAATCAAATTCGGAGCTCGAGTACTGCACTTTCCAGGCCGAATTTGGGCAAAATAAATTCGCCGAAACCCGACGTTGTCAGGTCGGTTTCGGATGCAAAATTTAATTTCACCCAATTTCAAAAAAAAAATCTCCTGATTTCGAGTCCGTATGCAAAAGTTACGGCCGTTTGAAGTTGAGCCTCCGAGTTATGGTTTCTGTGGAGGCCGAAAACGAAATTGAGTGGAGGAAATCGGTGGAATTTGGGGGCGGAAGCTCGGGGAAAAGTGGGGGATGGTGCTGTGTGATCACGAGATGCGAAGGAAGATTCAAACAGAGGGCGGGATATAGGTGGGAAAACAAAAAACAGAGGGTGGAATACGCGATGGATGACGGCTAGGGTTTGTATGAGAGGTAGCGGAAGCAAGATAACCCGAAACAAAACACGATCTAAACCAGCAACACAACTCGACTAAGGACACAAACTCAACACTACGGACTCTGGAATCAAATTGTGCAAAGGCTAAACAAGGTCTAGGACAGGAAACAACCTATGACTACAATTTTTTTTGTAGGGCTTTTTCATGGACTCTAGGATGAAACCGAAAACAACAAAGGTAGGGTAAACTCGAACCTGAAGGAACACCTGAAGCTCTGATTACCACTTGATGGGAACGGGGTCCCGATCTTCCAACAGGTTCTGGGTAAGTTCGATTTGGTGGAGGCGCGACACAAATCGATCCGGCTTCCGAACGACACGTTCCGAACCCCGCAATCGCAGCACCACGTCTCCTCAGGTTATCAACCGTGCGCAGCCCGGTTGACCTCGCCAAGAAGGCTAATCCTCGCCTGCGAATCGAAGAACACAAGCAAGAACAAGGAAGAACACAACTGAATTGCAGATGGATAGATTTAGCACTCGAAAGTTGGGGTCTCACAAACCGATGAACGGCGAATCTGTTCAAAGACAAATCAATCTAAGCAAAACCCAAACCCTAATGGTGGGGGTGGCGGCTGGATATAAAGGAGTTAGGGGCGTGCAAAACCCCTGGACGCGCCCCTAATGGGCTCCAACACGATACAAAGCCGATCGGCCCAAAAGACGGTGGCGCAGCACCCTGACAGATTCTGAACGCCCACTTGTTTCGACGATTCCTGTTGACTCAGAAGGAATTTTGACATGGGACCAAATCCATTGGAAAGGTGGTCTTCTCAGCTTTCCATACATATGTAGAACGTCCAAAACGGAGTCCGGATGCGATCTGGGCGTCCGTTTTAGTGCGGACTGGTCCTGGACTCCGAATTGGATTCGAAGTCGGTTTGAGTTGGGCCTCCAACATGATTCGACCGTCCTTGCTGGACTTGTGCGCCCCGTAGCCCTTCTCCAAGTACTTCCAGGTCCTCTCCATGGTTCCTAATCATAATTAAATCATTAGGTAGCAATCTATTCTCAAATGAACAAAAAGAAGTACTTAGGAACGAGCTCACCTGTAAATTCAATTGTCGGGCGCGAGCTCTAGTGATTGGTCCTTGAATGTCAAGTGGAGGAGTGTTGTGTGTAACCGAAGAAGTGATGTCCTCATCATCTCCTTTTGTTACTCACGTTGTTGTAGGTTCACATGAATTTTGTGGATAAAAGCGCTAAGTCATCCTCAGAGAGTCTCCCTAGCTGCTCATCCCTCAAAAAATGCAAAGTAGACAATGAAAATCTAAAAGAACCAAATTCCAAGAAATAAGAAGAGCTACTCTAAGAAGAGTCAATCACATGTGCCATCGACTACCTTAGAGAGACGTGAGATAAAGTCAATCTCATACGTCGTCAACCTCAAGTACAACTTACATCCATGGTAAGCTCACTCATGATAGTGTTGTCAATGACGGAAGTGATCTTCATCCCCCAAACTCTCACATCAAGAGCACCCAATAGCTGGCATGCATTCTCAGACCCAATAAACACACGGCCAACAACATGCAAATTATGAATGATCTTGGAAAACCTTCCCTACAACTCATCCAAAGATTCACCGAGCTTTTGCTTGATCTTTGAGTATTCTTTCTTCAGTTGGCTCTGTCTCACTTCCTTGATCATGATAGAGCCCTCATGGTAATCAGTGTGTGTCTTCCAGATTTCATAAGCAGACCTCAAATAAGAGATACGCTCAAACTCAGATTGACTAAGCCCTTAAAACAAGAAATCTGAGCTTTATTGTTTGCCTCTACATTAGGTGTGATCACCTCATCATTGGCTGGCACCACATAATGATTATTGATTTTGAGCCAAATTACGTGCCCTTGAGCCTCGATGTAGGAATGCATACGAGCCTTCCAATAGATGAAATCAACTCCATAAAAAATGGATGACTTGGCTGAATAATTGTCTGATGCCATGGCTCCTAAGAGAAGTTAAAATCTATAAGAAGAGCTAACTGGGACCTGATAATATTTGTAGGACTGAAAGACAACAGAGGGGGTGAATGGTGCCATCCAAATTTTTCTCCTATGTATTCTTAATCCTATTATCAAATAACTACAGAGTTATAGAGAATAGAATCCTCAGTAAAAATCCTAAAAAAATAGCTCAAGGAATCAAAATTTGCAAATCACCAAACCCTAGACGTCTGACTGCCTCACAGCTACCGGCCTAACCTCCTGGTAGTCAGACCACCAAGAGCATGCCCATCAAACTAGTAGCTTGAGGTTTGACCGTCCCTTGTGCAGAATCAGTCTAAAGAGATAAAAAATGGTGCAACTTCTAAAATACAAGTTCAAATGCTACGAAAATTTTCACACACTTTGCTTAAGATCTCAGGAACCTATTCGACTCATGGATAGCAAAAATTCATGTTAAAATTTGATCTTTTTTTGAGTTTGAGCAAGATTGCACCAAAACTGGGCAAAATATGAAAACAGTGAATATGACTTTCTTGTGGGTAGAAGATAGTTACGATGGCTCTAGATGTATCCCCACATGTCACAGCAAGCAAAAACACCAAAGAAATAAAGCCAAAAACCGTTGGATCATGAAATAACTTGGTGAGTTCAAAATAAAACGAAGCTAAGTTTTTTCGTGAACTTGCTATCAAAATACGTAGATAGGTGGAGATTGACTTATAGAGGTTATCTTCATATCTTATATATCTTTCTCACAACAAGATCAAGAAGAAGAGAGAGAAGAGGAAAAACCAACAAATTCAAGAGCAAAGCAATCAACACAAGAGAGAATCGTGGAGATGAACAAAGATTGATACATTGCTACTTAAGGATGAAGGTTTTATAGCCACTCCGCCTGAAAGACAAGAGACCACACTATAGAACTCAATTTCTCTCAAACCCTAATCCTAGCACACATGAATACTTAATCTCAAGAGAGGATGGTTGGATGATGTAACAGCCCAGCTGTTTATTTCAAAAATTTTAGTAACAAATTTAAAAATTAATTTAATTTAAAATAAAATCAAGTGTTCTTTGGTTGCTCGAATTTTGGAGATTTTATTCGCCTGTTTTTAGCATTTAAAAAGGCTTGTCTCATAAGTAATTTAATTAAAACATAAAAAATATTATTAAATAAAGAGTATTTTAAATTCTATAAAATCCTAGTTAAAATTAATTATTTTAAAAGCATTTAGCTTTTATCTGGATTTTCTGTGCTTTGCTGGTTTTAAAAAATCAATTTCAAAGCTAAAAAGTATATTTTGTAAAACTTAAAAGACTAACTTTAAGTTGGAAATATTTTTATTAAGTCTAATACATCTCCAAGAATTTCTGTGAATTTTTCTGGAATTGTTAGACTTTATTTGCTATTTTCTAAGTGTTTATGAAAGTTCCTGAAAATCTAAATCGAATTTAATCCTCTCCCTCTCTCCTCGGCCGACACGTGTCGCTCTTAGATTCGATCCACCCCGCGCCATCTAATCTTAGCCACCCGCTCCTACTTACCCCTTCATTTCTTAGCCGATGGTCTGGATTAAATCCATCGCCGCTCCATTTAATCTCGGCCCTCCGCCCTCACTAACCCCTTCCCCTCCATCCGACGGTCAGGACCCTCTTCCCTTGCCACGCGTCGCTCATCCAACAGCACCCGATAACCGAATCACTCCTCCCTCTTCTATCTCGCTGACGAGTGGAGAACACCCGTCAGGCCTTCCTCTTCCTCTTCCTCCCTCCATTCTTCCTCCCTCCATTCTTCCTCCTCCGGACCGCCCGCCATTGCCGGCGCCCAAAGCTCTTTAAAGCTTTCGTTTTCTTCCATCTCCTCTAGGCCTTAGCTGCCATTAAAGCCCCTCTTCACTCTCGCTTTCACCCTCGTCCGTTTCCCCCTCTTTAAACCCCGCTTACCTCCCTCTTTAAGCACCTTTGCGCCGGTTCAAATCGCCTTAACTCCGGCGAGGTCGTGCTCGACCGTTACTCCTCTCTGTGCCCGTACTGCCCTCCTTTTGCCTCCCTCGTGCGCCGAAAGTCACTTTCCCCCCTCTCCTGCGCCCGAGTTCTCCCTGTGTCATGTTCCCCATTCACCACCTGAGTGAGTGTC
Source organism: Dendrocalamus latiflorus (assembly GCA_017311315.1). Taxonomy (NCBI): domain Eukaryota; kingdom Viridiplantae; phylum Streptophyta; class Magnoliopsida; order Poales; family Poaceae; genus Dendrocalamus; species Dendrocalamus latiflorus. The sequence goes on from CM029662.1 coordinate 15,978,571, forward strand.
GGCAAGAAATCGCCGCCGCCTCGGTTACTTCCGTGCCTTGCTGACGTCACCTTTGCCTTCCTCGTCGTGGTGTGCACGTCCTCCGCCACTCCGCCAAGCAAATCCGCAGCCGGAGCACCATGACCACTTGAGCCGACCGCCGCCGCTGCTTCTCCTTTGCCGGCGACCACCCTCCGGTCTTCCTTGTGCACCGCGCCTAGGGTAATTGGAATCCCCTCGCTCCCCTCTCTTGTTTGCGCTGTTCGTAGTCCATCGGAGCTCCAGCGAGCCCTCGGGCCCGAGCACCGCCCTGGCTGGCCATGCCCCGTCAGCGGCCGTGGTGATGTGGCAGCCGACGTGGACGCTATGTGGACGCCACACCAGCAATGCTCGCCCGGTCAGTAGCCATGCCACCCTCCCTGCCACCTCAGCCGCCTCCCTTGTCCATGGACCCAGTTCACCGTAGACCCAGCCCCACCTGTTAGCCAAATATAATCTTTTCCTATATAAAAATAAATCCGCCAAAAATCAGAAATCTAATGCTGACATCGTAATCTAATTTTCTAGTACAAAAATAATCCAGACTTTCGAGAGCCCGTTCTCTTTCGTTTTAACTCCGATTGGACCCATTCAAATTTCTAAATTCATCAAAAAAAATCTAAACTATCTATTTCTGCCATCATTTTAAATATTTTAAGTTTATTTGGTATTCCAAAATTTTAAATTTTAAATTCTAAAACCTAGTTTATTTTCAAAGCTTCAGTTCCATTCCAAATTTTTAGGGCACTTCCAAAATTCAAATTTAAATCTTGCAAAATCTCCATAAAACCCATTCTATTTTCTTGGTCCAAATATTTTCCTAGCATTCCTGTTCCTCTAAAATAAAAAAGAAATAATGAGACTTTCCACCAAGCCACCCTATGCTCTCCCTCGCTTAACTTCCAAAATTCCAATAATTCAAGTGCCATCTCGCCACTTTTTTCTTGTGTATAGACAGCATTTCCCTTTCTCTTTATTCCTTCTTTTTCCCTTGCTTATTCTCCCACTTAAGAACCTGCTACTCTCTCCTCCTCTCCTTCAATAATAGAGCTCCACTTTGAGATATTGCTTGTTTGCGAAATCAATTCTTCCCGCTAAGAAAATTAAATGGCATGCAGTAGAAACATATCCAATCAATTTCTTTCTAGTTTTTTGGCCATTAGAATCATCAGTTTTCAGTTTATACCCATTAAAATTTGAAATCGATATTTCACTTATTTCGGAATTACTTCGTCATTCAATTCCGGCCATTCCATTCCTCCTCTTCACCTATAAATTGAATCACCGCCTCCTCTCCTCATTCCCCACTTGTGTTGCACACTAGCAAACCAGAAATCCAGCCAAAAAGAACATTTCGAGAACTATTCCTTTGCTCGATAGTTTTTAGCAATTTTCTTTCCAATCGATCTTCCGATGACTCGTTCTCCATCGTTAGAACTCCGAATCTATTGATTCTTTCTCCTAAATTCATCTAAAATCATAATCTATCCCTCAATATATATTTTATAATTTTTGGATTTTATTTGAATTTATTCGCTTTGGTTCTTCGCGTGTAGATTACGACTATTCCGGAGAGTACGATGTTGACGATTCGCAGCACCAAGCCTTTGAGCAAGGTAAGTTACACCTTTGATCATGTTGCTCCCAGTAATTTAAATTAATTATGTTGTTTTTAAAATTATTATGCATGCGTACTTTTATCCAAATCTAGTTTAAATCTGATTTAAATTCTAGTTATACCCAAATTCCTTTGTATATGGCCAAATTTGATATTGAATATCAACATGCCTTGTCACCATAGATAAAACTCTAGTTACTACACTAGTATGTACTAGAGAAATTTTGCATCAAATGCTTAGACCTGCTTAGACATAAATTTTGTTTTGGATATCCTTTTTCACATAAAATGATTGAAATGTATTCTTGACTTCGGTGAGTCAAGAAAGATTATGAGTTATTTCAAAACAAAATATAAAAACTTGGTTTAGACTTAGGCAAATGGTTATGTGGTGGGTGCTTACTGGCATGCATTGTTGTTTGGTGATGCAATGTTGATTGCCAGGCACAAGGAGTACGTGGTTGGTGCCTAAGTCGATTAAGGACCGGTCTATGAGCTAGTGTTGCAAAGCCCTATCGTACTATCATAAGGCTAGTATGGGACAATCCTGGCTGATTAATTTGCAGGTCTCAACCTGGGTCTCGCTGTAGGTTGAAAGTGAGTGTGGTGTAGTCTATGAGAAGTCTCACTTGGCTCAAGAGGGGGCACCAACTTGTGAATTCAAGTTGTGGTGAAACCTCAGTGTTGGCTTGGCCAGGTTGAAGGCTTTGCATTGTAAAGGCCTTGTCATTATTTTCTCGCCGCACACCAAAGGAAGTGTGTTAATCGTGTGGCAACATGGGATGATCATGTCTTGTGGGTAAAACTGTACAACCTCTGCAGAGTGTATAATCTATCGTGGATAGCCGTGACCACAGTCATGGGTAAGCTGAGTAAAGTTTTTCACAGATTAGACTTTGTTTTTCAAAATGGTTTTACAAATTACTTATGGATGGATGGAATCCATATGAGATCTTTTTAGAAAAGATGGTCCGAGTGGGATGCCCATGGATAGGTTGGTGTTTGGTCGGAGCCTGCACTAACGATATTATTTTATTAAAATCCTACTTTTATTTATTGTATCAAATTCAACTTTTGAATCTACTTACAATATTTACTTCAGTTTTGCTTTTTCGCGCAATTAACCTTACTATGTCTTCTTTGTAAATCCTTATGTATGCATTAACTCTGTTAAACCTCCTGGTGTAACTTGTGGAGTACTTTATATGCTCATGTTGCTCAATTCATCATTTTTCAGAGGACAGCTTCGACTTTGGTGAGGATCAGAACGAATAGGCCGCGTTTTACTGTTGTTTGCCTGTGGGCAGGCTCAGTGGGCTTCTTCCGCTTCAGTTTTTCTTCCGCTGTTTATATTTAATTTTGGTTTATAGACCATTGATGTAAACTGTTGTAGGGGTGGCCCCCACCTAAGCCCAACCGGCCTGTTAGAAGGTCGTAAAGCCCAAAATGGGACATGTATAATGACATAAATGCCCTTGAGAGAGATACTTGGGGTGTAAGGACATAATTTTAAAATACTCCCCCATGTGAATATATAAAGCCATCCAGGCCATGGGGAAACCCCCAAGCACTGCTCACCTACCTCTCCACTACCATACTCTCTCTCTGTTTGGTCTGTAACCACAACAGTTGGCGCCGTCCGTGGGGAGAACAAGAGCAAGGCCCAAGATCTGAAGAAGGATGGCACCGAAGAAAGCTTCATCATCGGCAGCGGAGAAGAAGAAGTGGAACACGATGGAGCCACGCGTCAGCACCAGAGCTTCAGCGTCGGCAATCGTGAGCGCGGGCGTCGGCACTGGCGCTGCGGCTACGAACGTCGACGCTCATGGCGCGACGATCGACCCTATCGCTGGCGCGATGATTGACCCCACTGCTAGCGCGACGATCGACCCCACCGCTGGCGCGACGATCGACCCATCCCCTCGGGAATGGATGCATGACTGCGGTCGTGCGGTTGCGTGGCGTGGCCCACTCTCCATCACGCGTTAGTGGCCGACGCGATACGCTGGGCCATCAATGCCGCGCCAGTAGGCCACCAACCAGTCGCTCTGACTCTGACTTCCACATCGGCCCCTCCTTCATGGAGCAACTCTGATCTCGAATTTGGCTTCGACTCGCCAGGGTGGCTCCGCCAGCAACTTCGAGTCCGCGGACATCGCAGGATGCGCTGGCCGCGTACTGCAACGTCTTGCAAATACCATCGCACAATGGGTATAAGGAAGCACTGTCGTTGAGCCGCGAGCCATCTGGTCGTGCCTCGACGTGGAGTCTGTACGACGAATCTGAAGTCCACCTCGACCTCGAGGTCGCATGACGACTCCGGAGCTCACTCCGACTCTGCGTCTGTGGAGTCGAGTCAGCCCTCCGACTTGGCCCTGTAAACAAGGGGCAGCACTGCATCCTGCCTCGCCCGCAGAACCGTGAAGCGAGGTCGAGCGCGGACCTGGGTTCACCCTATCGGCCAGCTCCGACAGGGGGCGAGCGAAGAGAACGCCGACGCGATGCCGAAAGGGTGCATAAAGCCCCTCGCCTTCCACGACCAGGAAGCGCCAGCCAGCGGAAATCCAACTGTCAGCTCTCCCCGCGATTGGGAGGCGTGACCGCGAAAACGCGACTGCGGATCAGAGATAAGTTGTAGCCAAACTCAAAAATAGGCATCCTTCAGTTCATCAACATTCTATGACCGCGTCGATTAGCGCTAACCCTGCTATAAAACAATGCTTTCAAAGAATGCAGATGAACCGAGGCAGCCTATTTTTTAGAGCAAGATCATATAGTAACAAAGCAGACGGCCAAGAATGCGGGAAGACGACGCTGCGGGGATAGGTGGAAATCCAACCGTCCACTTTCCTTACAATCGGGAGGCGCGGCCGGTGGTCGGCGTTCAAGTTTCGATCGTGTGCTCACAAATAGGCCTCCGTCAGTTCATCAACATCCGCTGATCGCGCTAATTGCCGCTGAGAGACCATGTGGAGGTCATCCCGTGTAGATGATGAGTAATTGACAAGGGTTTAGGATAGTCGAGTTTGGATTGTGTGGTTGGACCATGTCGTTGCGCGGTGCAACGGGCTCGGTCGGACTCGGTCAAACTTGGTCGTATGGGATTAGGTTGCATATTCTGATGATTCGACAGGTTTGGACTTCGTCATGAGTAAGTATGATGTGCTTATGTTATTTACGCTTTCATGTATCGAGCGGTGCTATGTGACGTGTTTCTTGTCTGTGTGACTGCAGGACGTCGAGGTGGAGTCGTGGTGAGACACGAAGTGACCGGACTAGACACAGGGAGGTGTCGAGGTCAGAACGGTCGGATGTGTCGAAGACGGCGGAGATTCGATGTGGTTACGAGTCGTGGACGACAAGGAGCGCGGAAGCTTCCCGGAAGGTGCACGAGGGGCGAATCGGTAAATTCGCAAGGCTGCACAAGCGGGAGCGGGCTCCGTTGGATTTAGTGGGCGTAACGGGGTGGAGACCCGTTAGCCAAGCGCTATAAATAGGTGGAGGGGGCTGCATGCCTCCCAATGGATTTGGGAGAGAGTTAGGGTTTTCTTGAGTCAAAAGAGGCTTTGGGAGTTAGTTTTACCTTTGGCTCTTTAGTTGTTGGAGTAGACAGAGGTTCTGGTGGCTTGTCCCCTTCGTTGTCTCTGTGTGTGAGTTCTTGGAGAGAGTTCTTCCCTTCCCAAGCATGTAGTGGGTGGTGTTCTTGAGAGGGAGAGGAGAGGATTGAGTGGAGACCCTTGTAATCATTCCTCTTGTTCTAATGTCCATGCGTATCGGGACTCCTATGTAATCCTTGCTTGGTTGAAATGAAAATCTGAAGTTTTTATCTCGTGCAGCCTCTCTGTTCTTCGTTTTCTCCTTTTGGGTGATTTTCCTCTTTTTGTGATTTGAAGTTCTTTCTTGCTGGTAAGGCCCAAAATGGGTTGCTCTATGTTGGGATGATGCCTCAAGATCATTTGATCAAGTTTCCCAAGAGCAAACTTCGTTTAATCTCAGATTTCATGTTTGGGACTCCTCTGCTCTTCATTTCCTCTTTTAGGGTTTTGATGATTTTCGTGTTTCCCTTCATGAGAAAAGGTGAAACTTGGCATGAAGAGACTTGTGGCTATTAATTAGCTATCCTCAAAGTCTCATGGCCAAAGGATCAAAGGTTGAGGAGTAATTTGATTTTTAGCTTGGTTCTTGCAAGATTTCAGATTTTTACCCAAATCTGAAATTCTTGTTTCTTGGTGTGGTTTCTTTGTTTCCCAAAGCCCCCTTACTATTTGATATGTTGTAGTAATGCTTTGGGCCAAAAAGAATGAAAGAAAACCACCATTTGCCTTGATTTTCGAAGAGCTGCAGTCCTACCCGAAGTTCAGTTTTTCAGGTTTCAATTTCCTGTTTGCTGATTTCTTCGTGCGGTACTACCGCTCCTCGAGAGGTACTACCGCTCAAAGGTACTATCGCTCAGCTCAGCGGTACTACCGCTTAGAGGTACTATCGCTCGTCTCAGTGGTACTACCGCTTGCAGTAAGACTTGCTCTGAAATTATTTTTCTTGACTGTTTCCTTCTGGATCTGGTTTATCCTTGTTGCTGTGACTTCCAGTAGTGCATATCTTCTATCTTCATAGCTTCCATAGCTATTGGACAAGAAGCATAAGTGTGGATACTTGAGGTGCGAATTTAATTTTTGAAAGCGACATTCACCCCCCCCTCTGTCGCCATTTCGGTCCAACAATTGGTATCAGAGCCGGTTAGCTCTTCTCAATAGATCTTAACCGGTCTCTAAGAGACATGGCGACGGACAAGTACTCCACCAAGCCGCCCGTCTTTGATGGCATCGATTACCCCTTCTAGAAGAGCCGAATGGAGACATACATCCAGGCTCAGGGGTATGCAATCTGGCAGAAGGTGAAGGTGCGGTTTGTTGTTCCTGCCGATGAGAACATCAATGCTGGAAATATGCATGATGTTGAGGCAAACGCTAAGGCAAGGAACATCATAATCCAAGGCATGAGTCATAGCGAGTTTGACCGCATATCTCATCTTTCATCCGCCTTCGATATTTGGGAGACCCTCGATGCTTACCATGAGGGCACCACCCAAATAAAGACGGTGCGACAGAACCAGTTCAAGCGAGATTACAACAAGTTTGAAATGCTCGCTGGCGAGTCCCTTGATGAGTGTTTTGCACATTTTCACAAGATTCTGAGCAACCTCCGAGCGGTCGGTCTCACATACCCCGACTCGGATAACGCTCGACAGATGCTGGCTGCACTCGATCTTCGTGTTTGGGAGATGAAGGTGACTACCATCAAGGACACCACGGACCTCTCGACTTTGACTCTTGATGTGCTGTACTCGCGCCTCAAGACTCACGAGATTGACATTGTCTCTCACAAGTCGAAGTCACAGTCGATGGCCCTAGTCACCGATCCCAGTTCGGCTTCTGGTCCTTCTTCTAATTTGCCGTGTGGATTCTCCCTTGCTGCTCTCTATGACATAAATGATGATCAGTTAGAGCAGCTTGCGGATGAGCAGTTAGCCTTCCTAGCTCAGAGATTCTCCCATGCTTACAAGAGGAGGAGGGACAGAAAGAGAGGAGGACCCGTGATTTGCTTCGAGTGTGGTGGCCCCAACCACATTCGGGTGAACTGCCCCAAGCTGGAGAAGGGCAAGAACGACTACAGTGGTTCGGGTAAGAACGACTACACCGACAAGAACCGCAACAAGAAGCCTCCAGCGAACCCTCAAGCAAGAAGAAGTTCCGCGACTTTGGGAAGGCTAAGAAGCTCTTCCACCGCATCCTCACCGCCTTCGATGACCTCGTCCTCAGCGAGGTGGAGGGATAGAGCGATGACGATGGGACTGGTGACCAAGAACCCAAGAGCGGCGATGACTTCTCCGGCATGTGCTTCATGGCCCTTGAGGGCGAACTGAGCGACAGCGAGCTGTACTCTGACTCCGACAACGTATGCCCCACCTACGACCAGCTCAATCATGCTTTTCTTAAGTTAGGTGGATTTCATGCTAGAGCTAGGGCTAGGTGTACTGAGTTAGAGAAGGAAGTAGATAGATTGTCACTAGAGATTATTGCTCTTACATCTGCTCCCTCTAGTGATGATTGTGATACTTGCTGTGCTCTGTTGGGTGACATGGAGAAATTAAGGACCTCGTATGATAGTCTGTCCTCTGAACTTGATATTGTTAAGGTGGAGAACATTAGTCTTCTTGCTGAGCTTGAGATGAGTAGAGTAGCACCTATTTCATCTACTTCTATCGAGACTATTGCATGCACCTCATGTGAGGATAAGGACAACGCTGTTAGAGGTCTTTATACCATGCTTCTGGATCTGCCCGAGTCTTGTGAAAACTGCAATAATTTGAAGATGAACCTAAAACAGGCAGATCATAAAATTGCTGAATTACAAGCTTTCCTTCTTGAGCCGATTGCTTCATGTGTGAATTGTCCCAAGCTTACTACTGAGCTTGAAGCTGTCTCCAAACAGTTCCAAGAATTAGTTGATGACAACAATAGATTGGCTCAAACTGCTTCTAAGGACCCTGTTAGATCACCATGCATTAATGGTAATAAACTAAAATCTGATTTGAATGCTTTGGATGAGAAATGTGTGAAGCTAACTAAGGACCTTCTAGAGAAGCCACCTTGTGCTTGTAATGTGATTGTGGAGAAGGGGGAGAAGCCCCAGGGTAAGGTAGAGACGCTTAGCGACGTGAACAAACTGGCTAGTAGTAGGACTGTTCCCTCAGAGTTGGCTGTGCATGCACAAGCCATTCTTTCCTCTACTATTGGTTCTTCTTCTGCTCCCTTACCTTCAGCAATCTCCTCTTCCCCCTTCTCTTCTTGCACCTCTCTCTTTCGGGAGTGTCAGTACCTTATGAACACTCTCGAGAGGTTTGTAGGAGGCAAGAAGAAGCTCAATCTTATTCTAGACCAATTCAAGATTTGCAGATTCAATCAGGGTCTAGGATATGATTTCCATGAGGATATGAGGAAGCATCCACCTGCCGTGCTCAGACCCATAGCACCAAGTGTGATCGAGACTAAGCCCAGGACCGAGAAAGTCCAATTTAAGTCAGCGGGCTTTGTCCAAGGGATTTTTGACAGCAAGATGAGTCCACTTGCTGCTTCGGCCTCTCAGAAGGCGAAGCCTCCCCGTGCTACTTCTACCTCTCAAAAGGTGAAGTATCACTGCACCTTCTGTCAGAAGGATGGACATCTGATGGATCGAAGCTTCAGGCGCGTCAAGATTGCGCGTAAAGACTGTGCTAAGGCACTTAGGCGTATTCAGGGTCAGCCCCAGACTCTGAGTGCACCTAAGACCAGCACAAGGTCCAGGTTTGCTTCTGATGGGTTTGGGCAGCATCGAGGACTTGGTTTTTCTGAGTCTTCTGGTTTTTGTCCTCATGCTGCTCTTGGTCGTGACTTCCGCCGTTCTGAGGGTAGACCTCGCTTTCTCCGTCGAGATGGCTACTCGCGGCGAGTTCAGCCTATTGTCGGTGCACCGACTCGCTCTCCCGTAGCAGTCGGACCCAGCAACAGCTTCAGGTCTGCACACAGACCTTCTACTATTTCGTCGAGTGACAGAGAGCGTAGGGTAGTTAGAGGTCAGTCGTGCTTGACTACTTCTGCTGCTCGACGTGTTACTCAGTATTGGGTGCCAAAATCACTGTTGATTTATCCCAGTACTGAGACTTTACTCTCTGTTTGACTCAGGTTCGCCGGGCAGGGAAGGGAAAGGTTTGGCTCGTAGACTCCGGGTGTTCACGACACATGACCGGAGACTCTCGTTGGTTTTCTTCCCTTGCCCGTGCTCCAGGTGATGAGACAATCACCTTCGGAGATGCTTCATCTGGGCGCGTCATCGCCAAAGGTACAGTGCGCGTAAATGACTCTTTTATTTTGAGAGATGATGCCTTGGTTAGTAAGCTGCAGTATAATTTGCTTTCAGTCTCTCAGCTTACCGATGACGGTTACGAGGTGAGCTTTAAGAAAAACAATTCCAAAATTCTTGATTCTTCGGGTAGTCTGGTTTGTGGGATTTCTCGTTTTGGGAGGATCTTTCGTGCTGATTTTTCTGAGTCTTCTGGTGATCCTCTCCGGTGTTTGGTTGCTTCTGAGTCCCGCGACCTTTCCTTCTGGCATAGGAGACTTGGTCATATTGGATTTGACCATTTGACCCGAGTTAGCGGCCATGATCTCATTCGTGGTCTGCCGAAACTCAAGATGGTCAAAGATCTAGTTTGTGCTCCTTGCCGGCACGGCAAGATGGTTGCTGCTTCCCATCCTCCGGTCACAGTTACTATGACCGATGCACCAGGACAGCTGCTCCATATGGACACAGTTGGACCAGCTCGAGTGCAGTCAGCAAGAGGGAAGTGGTATGTTCTTGTCGTGGTCGATGACTTCTCGATGTACTCTTGGGTGTTTTTCTTAGCCTCGAAGGATGAGACGTTTACACATTTCTGAGGTCTTTTCAGTAGGCTTTCTGTTGAGCTCTCGGGTGCCTTACGAGCAATCCGCAGTGACAATGGCACGGAGTTCAAGAATTCCTACTTTGAGAGGTTCTGTGTTGAGACAGGTGTAGAGCACCAGTTCTCTTCTCCGCACGTCCCACAGCAGAATGGTGTCGTGGAGAGGAAGAACCGTACCTTGGTCGAGATGGCCAGGACGATGCTTGATGAGTACTCTACACCGCGGAAGTTTTGGGCTGAGGCTATAGCCACCGCGTGCCATGTTTCTAATCGAGTTTTTCTTCGGGTACACTTGCACCGCACTTCTTATGAGTTGAGATATGGACGAAAGCCCAGTGTATCTCATTTTCGTGTGTTTGGTTGTAAGTGCTTTATTCTGAAGTCCGGGAACCTAGATAAGTTCGAGTCACGTTCGTGTGATGGGATCTTTCTAGGTTACTCGACTTCTTCGCGGGCTTATTGGGTCTGGAACTGCGAGTCTAGTAAAATGGTAGAGACCTGTGAGGTGACCTTTGACGAGGCCAGTCCGGGGACTAGGCCAGATATCTCAGGTTCTTTAGAGCAGTCTGAGACCATCTTTGTGGATGATGAGGATGATAGAGACGAAGGTTATCTACCCGATCCAGTCCTTCATCCACCCCTTTAGGTGCCTTTGCCTTCCGCTTCTTCTGGAGCTAGTGGCTCTGTCCCTACCTCTTCTGCTCATGAGGTAGAGGCCACTTCTTCATCTCATCCTAGACCTCCTAGACATATCCAGAAAGCTCATCCTTCAGAGCAGATGATTGGAGACCTTTTCAAGCGTGTGACCCGCTCAAAATCTGGCTTATCTTATTTCTGTCACCATTCTGCTTTCATAGCCTCTTTCGAGCCGAAGGATGTTGATCATGCACTCTCTGATGAGTCTTGGGTCAATGCCATGTGTTGTAGGGGTGGCCCCCACCTAAACCCAGCAGGCCTGTTAGAAGGTTATAGGGCCCAAAATGGGACATATGTAATGGCTTAAATACCCCCGGCAGGGAGGTACCGATGTAAGGGCACATTTGTAAAAGCACAGCCCATATGAATATATATACCAAGGGAAGACTAGAGAGCAGGGGGATCACTCTCTCCCAACTCTCCACTACCACATCTCTCTCTGTTTGATCTATAACCACAACAGTTGGCGCCGTCCGTGGGGAGGACAGGAGCAAGCCAGAAATCGGAAAAAGGATGGCACCGAAAAAAGCTTGGTCGACGGCGGCGAAGGGAAAGAAGGCGGCTGGATCAGAGCGTCGCGTGGGTACCAGGGCTTCGGCATCGGCTGTCGCGGGCGCGGGTGATGGCGTGGGCGCGGTGGTCGCGGACGTCGACGCTCGCACTGCGACGACCAACCCCGCCACAGCCGCTACGACGACCGACCCTGCCACTGGCGCTGCGACGACCAATCCCGCCGACGCGACAGCGACCAACCCCGCCACCCTCACCGCAACGCTCGCCGGTAGCGCGGACCGGGCGGTTGGAGGTAGCCACAACGGAGCGACCGGCAGCTCGGGAGCTCGCGAGGTGATCGTACCTGTGCCGAGCCGTCCGTCGGGCGCGCCGGTGGCCCCGCCCGGACCAGTGGTGGAAAGCGCCCTGCTGGCGGCCCTCAACGTGTTCCAGCGGGAGCTAGGGGATCTTTGCGGGGCTGTCCGAGACATGCAAGAGGCTCGGAGCCAGCAAGCCACGCCAGTGGCCGCGTTAGAGCCCGCGCCGGAAAGGGCAGATAGCCGCGACGCCCCCACATCCAGTTGCGGGCCGCTGCGACGCGTCGATCCAGAGTCCCCGCTTTCGGCAGGACTAAAGCAGGCGGCGTGGCCCGAAGACTTCAAATTCCCCAGTTTCATCGAGCCTTACAAAAGCGATACGAACCCCCGCGAGTTCGTGCGCGTGTACGAAACTGCAATCGAGGCCGCGGGTGGAGACGACACCACAAATGCGAAGGGGCTCCCCCTCGCGCTGCAAGGAGTGGCACTTTCCTGGTTTTTTACCATAGAGCCAAACTCCATCTACACATGGGAGCAGATCCGCGACCGCCTTTACAACAACTTTCAAGGCAGCTATGTCGAGCGGGTCGACGCAGACCAGCTCTTCGCAGTGAAGCAAAAACCTTCGAAGAATTTCTGGGACTACTCCAGGCGCTTCGCGAAGGTGCGCTGCCTAGTCAAAGACATTAATGAGACAACCGTCATCAACGCGGCCATACAGGGCCTTCGTTCGGGCCCCATGGTCGAATACAACGCGCGGAAGCCTATCAAGACAGTCGCCAAGCTCTTCGACAAAATGGAGGAGTATGCGCGGGCAGAGGAGGAGGCGCGGAGACGCAGCGCTGCCGCCCCCGACCTCGCCCAAGCAAAGCGCTTGCCACAACGAGGGGGGGGCGAGCGATGATTCCCCGAAGCAGGGCCGCAGACGAGAACCCTGGGAGGACACTCCGGGCGGTAGCGATACCGGGGGGTAGGAGGGCTCTTCAAGGGGCAGGCGCAAGCCCCGACGTTGCCAGCGCAGGCCACAAAAGGTCCGCCATGTCCTCGGCATCGAGAATGCCCCTCGAGGTCCTGCCCCCACCTCACGGGGAGGGCGCCGGGGATGGGAAGTCGGACCAGATCGCGACGGGCGACCCCGCGCGGAACAAGAAATCCTAGATTATGGCAAGTGGTGTGAGCTGCACGGTTACGGCGACCACCACACGAAGACGTGCGTCGAAGTCATGGAGTTGCGACGGATGGCGGCCGGAGCTCGGGCCGCATCTGGGGAAGGCACGTGGTGCCGCTCCATCAGCGTCATCACCGGAGGGTCCTTATCGGGGGCCCCCTTGGAGCAGCCACAACCGTGGGTACCGCCCTGCGACATTACCTTCACCCTCGATGACGCCAGGGGTGTGGAGTTCCCTCACCAGGACCCTTTAGTCATTCAGGCTCACATCGCAGGCCATGACGTCAGGCGCATCCTCGTCGACGGGGGGAGCTCCGCGAACGTTCTGTTCGCGGGGGCCCTCGATCGCATGGGAATCCCCCGAAGCCGCTTAGAGCAGTCAGGAGCTCCACTTCAAGGCTTCGGAGGCCAACCGCTGGAGGCTATAGGACACGTGTTCCTCCCAGTTACATTCCGCCAGGAGGGCAACACCCGAAGCGCGCACGTCATCTTCAATGTCGTAGACATCCCGCACCCCTACAACGTCATATTGGGATGGCCCGCCATCAACTCCCTTGAGGCGATCCCGCACCACGCCTTCTTATGTATGAAGCTCCCAGGCCCGGAGGGCGTGATCACTGTCTTCGGCGACCAGGACCTCGCCAGACGCGTCGAAGCCAGCCGCCGGGATGTACACCGACCGATGCACGCCCTCCCAGGCATGCTCGGCGATGCACCCTCCGCTCCGGAATGGACGCCTAAGCCTCGGCCCGAGGGTGGGGTCAAAAAGGTTCCGCTCCAGGTGGAGGGCCAGTTTGTGTCCATTGGCGAGGGGCTCCCTACGGAGGTCGAGCGAGACCTACTCCAAGTGCTTCAGAACAACGCCGACATTTTTGCATGGTCACCGGAGGACATTAAGGGCGTAGACCGCGCAGTAATCGAGTATCGCTTGGCGGTCCGCCCCGACGTCAAGCCGGTCAAGCAAAAGCTTCGTCGCATGTCCATGGATCGGCAGCAGGCGGCCAAGGTGGAGGTGGCAAAGCTTCTTCGGGCCGGGGTCATTCGCGAGGTCCACCACCCAGAATGGCTCGCCAACCCTGTATTGGTCAAAAAGGCCAGCGGGGCCTGGCGTATGTGCATTGACTTCACGGCACTCAACAAGGCGTGCCCAAAGGACAATTACCCCTTGCCACGCATCGATCAACTGGTCGACCCTACCGCCGGGTGCGAGCTAATGAGTTTCCTGGATGCCTACTCTGGCTACCACCAGGTATACATGGCCGAAGACGACGAGGATAAGACAAGTTTCATCACACCGATTGGGACTTTCTACTTTGTCAGGATGCCCTTCGGCTTGAAGAACGCAGACGCTACCTTCACCCGCCTCGTCGCACTTTCCCTCGCCGCCCAGCTCGGGAGGAATGTGGAAGCCTACGTCGACGACGTGGTAGTCAAAACCCGGCAGCTCGCTTCGCACGGCCGAGACCTCCAGGAGACCTTCGACAACCTCAGGAAGGCCGGCATCAAGCTCAACCCCGACAAATGCGTCTTTGGCGTGCAGGCGGGCAAACTACTGGGCTTCCTCGTGTCCGGACGAGGCATCCAGGCAAATCCCGATAAGGTTGAGGCCATCATGGGTATGGAGCCGCCCAAGACGACGAGGGAGGTCCAGAGACTGGCGGGCTGCATGGCAGCCCTAAGCTGCTTCCTTTCTAGGGCGGCGGAGCGGGGTCTGCCATTCTTTAAGACACTCCGCAGGTGCGACGGATTTCGTTGCAATAGTGACTGTGCGGAGGCCTTCAACGAGCTCAAGAAACACCTGGCGAGCCTCCCCACTCTGGTCGGCCCAGCACCAGAGGCTCCCCTCTTGCTCTATCTGGCCGCGTCGGTTACAGCGGTCAGTGCCATCCTCGTCCTAGAGGAAGGCGTCGTACAGCGGCCCGTATACTGTCTCCAAAGCTCTCCAAGGCGCCAAGACGAGATATACGGAGCTTGAAAAGCTCGCTTACGCGTTGGTCATGGCCTCCAGAAAGCTTCGACATTATTTTTTGGCTCACCTAATCACAGTGTCTTCCTCGTTCCCCCTGGCGGAGATGTTACACAATAAGGAATCCACGGGGCGCATCGGCAAGTGGGCTGCCGAGCTCGCCCCGTTCTCCCTGACATATGCCTCGCGGACGGTAATCAAATCTCAAGTTCTCGCCGACTTCCTCGCAGATTGGACTCCGCCGGCTCAGCCCGCCTAGAAGCACGACGACCCAGTATGGACGCTCACCATCGACGGAGCCTACGGCGTCGCGGGCGTAGGCGCAGTGATTGTTACGCCCGAGGGGCAGCGCCTTGCGTTTCCAGCCACCAATAACACAGCTGAGTATGAAGCGCTGCTCTTTGGCCTGACGAAGATCAAGAAAATTGGTGCCCGGCGCGTGCTCGTCCGCATGGACTCGCGTTTGGTGGCAGGCCACGTAGACAAGTCATACCAAGCCAAGGACCCCGAGCTGGCCAAATACCTCGCGGCCGTAAGAGCGAGGGAAAGGCATTTCTTGGGCGTCACGATCAATGCCATCCCTCGCGCGGAAAATGAGCAGGCCGACGCCCTCGCAAAGGCGGCCAGCCAACAATTGCCACCCCCTGACGTGGCATTTTACGAAGTGTTACCGCAGGCGACCATTACGCAGGACAACCGGGACGCGGCCCTCATTCACCACATCGTCCAGCAGGGCGACTGGCGAGAGCCTATCTTCAATTTCCTGCAGGGCATTGCCGAGCCAGAGGACCCCACCGAGCTCCGGCGTCTGCAACACCGTGCCAGATCCTTCCAGGTGTTCGAAGGGACACTCTACAAAAAGGGTGTCTGCGCACCGCTCCTGCACTACCTCTCGCACGAAGAAGGGAAAAAGCTCCTTGCGGAGATTGTTGGTGATATGCCCTAGAGGCAACATGGAGATGTTGAATATATCACATACTATGTTTATGATACATTGCTTTGTTCCTTGAAATAGACATTATCATTATTGATCAATGAGTATGTGACTTATTCATGAGACTCTTAATGCCAAAATGTTGCTATTTCTAAATGATCCCTGATCATATATCATATGAGGAACAAATATGATTCAAAGATCAGCATATGTATTGATTGATGATCATGTCTCATGGATCATGGTATGGAGATACCAAATCAATAATATGGACATGGGTTAGTGAACATATGTTGGATAGACCCGCCATGAGACACTGCAGAGATTCCATGTGTCATTAGTTGGTCTCAAGTAGTGTTTATGTAGAATCCTTAGACTTGAGATCATCATGGTTCCCAACATGCGTACTAGCCTATTTTGGGACTACTAACCACTACTCCGTAACTGGGTAGTCATAAAAGTAGTCTTCGGGTTTGCTATGAAACATGTAGTGGGATGTGAATGATCAAGATAGAATTTGCCCCTCCATATGGGAGAGATATCTCTGGGCCCCTCGATGTAATAGATTATGAAAGTGCATGGCCATGCCAATGTGATTGAGGAGACAATCACAAGTTTATAATCCATCACGGAATCGAGAGAGTGATTGAGCTATTAAGAGGATGACACAGGTCTCGCCTTGAGCTTAATCTATATCGTGAGGCAAAGGGATTCGTACATGAGAACATTACAGGTTCAGCCGATATGATCTTTACGTATACTTTGGGGTTAATATGTCTTGCTAGAGGCCGCTATTAACAGGGTGACCGGAAAGGTGTTTCCGGGTCGCGACCAAGTATACGTGAACCTACAGGGTCGCACACTTAACGGGTTGGAACACTAATTCGAATGTGATTCGGATGTGGGCTCAATTCGGATAGAGATCCGGATAGACTCCTATTGGGCCTCGGTCCACGAGGCCCAAGTGAGGAGGTCTATATATTTGGAGGCGGGGGGGCTGAGGGATGCACGCATATGTTCCTCCCGAACAAAACCCTAGCCGCCACCTCCCGAGCCAAACCCTAGCCGCTCGCGAGTGCTGGTACACTCGCGATCGGAGTTCCAGCCCCGGACGTGTGGATACCGGTGGAGGCGCTGCTCGTTGCGGCGTTGATCGGCATCAACAAACTACAGATTGGATCTGCTCGTGGTGTGGTTGATCGCGTGGAGGAGACGATCTGTTCGGGACGATCGGCTACTTCCACTACTACCTCGACGCGCGTGGTTGGATCGGCTTCTCCAACTCTTCTTCCGCTGCGCTGCGCGTCTAGTGGTAACGATCTATGATCCCTTCTTAAGCATGGTGTCCTGGTGTGCGCGGTAGAAATTTTTTATTTTCTGCTATCGTAGCCTACGCGCGTTCCTTCAGAGATCCACGCGGGGGTGTGTGGGTCTCACCTCGCGCCAGTATCGTTGGTCGGCAAGGCATTCAGGCAAGGCTTTTACTGGCCGACTGCCATCACTGACGCCCAGGACCTCGTGCGTCGGTGTCAGGGGTGCCAGTGGATGGGGCGTATCATCCGCAGGCCCCCAACGAACCTCAACCCTATTCCCTCGGTGTGGCCGCTGGCACGCTGGGGCGTCGACATAGTGGGTCCACTTCCCCGAGCCCCAGGGGACCTGCGGTTAGTGGTAGTTGCGCTGGAATATTTTTCCAGGTGGCTGGAGGCGGTAGCCCTGGCCAAAATAACCTCGGCGGCCATGCAGCGCTTCCTCTGGCAGAACATTATATGTCGCTTCGGCGTGCCCAGGGAGCTCACCGTCGACAATGGCCTGCAATTCGACGCCACCTTATTCAAAGAGTTCTGTGACAGTATGGGCATCACGCTTCGGTTCACCTTGGTCGGGCACCCCCAGTCCAACGGAGCAGTCGAGAGGGCGAATGGCGCCATCTCTAGTGCCGTCAAAAAGCGCCTGGTAGGGTTACCAAAGGGCAAGTGGCCGAGCGAGCTTCACAGCGTCCTCTGGTCCCTTTGCACAACGGTAACACGCCCGACGAGGTTCACGCCTTTCAAACTCCTTTTTGGTGATGAGGCAGTGACACCTGAGGAAATCAAGGCTGGCCGCGGAGGGTCCTCGTCCAAGCGCCCGACGAGGAGCGTCGCGTGTCCTTGGACCTCCTCGACGGGGCGCGGGCGAACACAGCCCAACATGTCGAAAAGTACACGCGGCAGACCGTGCGTACTCGAGACCGGTCCCTGTATCCGCGAGGGTTCAAGCCTGGGGATCTCGTCCTCAGAGTGGCGCTCCATGCGGAGACCGTTGGCAAGCTACAGTCCAAGTGGGAAGGTCCATACATCGTGGCGGAAGCATTACAGAAGGGAGCATACCGCCTCGCCACACTCGAGGGGCAAACTCTCCGCCACACATGGAACGCGGATAAGTTGCGGCGATATTACGCCTAGAAGTAGCACGAAAAGTATAATGGCTTCAGCCCCTCCTTGTACGATGCTCGCCCGCGCAAACGGGAGTTCAATAAAACTAGCTGTTCGCAGAAAGTACCATGTTGTCTGGCCACAATGTGCAGAAGATCACCCCCGCGCCAGTCTACGGACTCTAAATGAAGTCGTAGCGTCTAGGTTCGCCTCCGCACGCGCCAGTCTACGGACTCTAAACGAAGTCGTAGCGTCGACGTTCGCCTCCGCACGCGCCAGTGTACGGACTCTAAACGAAGTCGTAGCCAGTGTACGGACTCTAAATGAAGTCGTAGCGTCGAGGTTCGCCTCCGCACGCGCCAGTCTACGGACTCTAAACGAAGTCATAGCATCGAGGTTCGCCTCCGCACGCGCCAGTCTACGGACTCTAAACGAAGTCGTAGCGTCGAGGTCCGCCTCCGCACGCGCCAGTCTACGGATTCTAAATGAAGTCGTAGCGTCAAGGTTCGCCTCTGCACGCGCCAGTCTACGGACTCTAATAAAGACGCAGCAGGGGGCGCCCTTGCGCGCACTCTCCGGAGTATAAACAAGACGCAGATCCCGCGCACGCACAGGCATTGCCCCTGTGCGTACTCCTCGGAGTATAAACGCAGCACACAACATTAAGGACGGGTGCTACTTCGGTTCACTGCAAAAAATGTCGGGGTTACATGACCACAAAAGCAGGAGCGCGCAGTACATCACTCCCCTAACCAACCGCTCATCCTTCGTGCGGTGCCGATGGGCCTGCGCCGCCATTGTGGCACCGGGGAACTCCTTCGAGCCAGCGGAGGAGGTCCCCACCCCCATGCAGCATATGCTGCATTGCAACCTTGGCCGCGTCTTCCCCGACATAGCCCTAGATCCGTCAGTGAAAGTTTCGGAGGCCGGGCTCGATGAAGCGAATAGCGTCCGACATTGCCTCCGGCCGGGCAGGGAGATCCAGGTGAGGGCTCGCCAGCTCATGGACATGTCTACACCCATGTGTGTGAAGCATGGCGAGGGCGAGGCATGCGCCGAGGAAGCCGCAATGCTCGTTGAAGGTGCTAGCGCTGCGGAGAGCAACGCCGACCCCTTCCCCGACCAGCCCGAGCGTCTCCACCAAGTCCTCCGGCCCGTGAGTAGCGTTCGGCATGTCGACACACAGGTCCCGCAGGGCCCGGTTCAGAGACTCCATTGCCCTCCACGCCGACATGGACGCATTGTCCAAGGCGCGGTCCTTCTCCGCAAGAGACTCCACCAGCTGGTCCTTCTCCTTTAGAGCGGTGATCCGCTGCAAAAAGCAGGTACGTTCCTCCGCCGCGGCGCGCTGGACTTCCTCGGTCTTGTGTCGCTCGGCCTCCAGGGCGCCCTCCAGCGCGTGAAGCTGTTCGTCCTTCGTGGCGTGGGCATCATCCGCAGCACGAAGACCGACCTCCAGGGCTCTCCGCTCCCGAATACGGGCCTCATCCAACGCTTGGCAGATGACAAGCGTATGGGAATAGCGAAAGAGTCAGCAGGTGCCCGGTAGTACTCTAGCAACCGCGAGCGCACATACTTACCCTTATCTCCGAGGCCTGCAGCGCGAGCGCCAGGAGGTCTCCCTCGCACGACGACAACATCTGTCGATCCATGCCACCGCGGGCGCGCTCCGCAGCTACATTAAAAGCGCGAAGTGTCTCCAGGCGCAGGAGGAAGTCGGAGAGAACAAGCTCCGCCCCCGCCGCGTCAGGGGCTGCGGAGGCTTCGGCCACTTCAACAACGGCAGACGCCTGCAGGGCACCCCGCACAGGGTCCGGGGCGTCGCACACACCCCCGTTGCTCGATCCTTCGCGTCCGGGAGACTTCGTCTCGCCTGATGTCGACGGAATGAGCGAGCAAATCGGAGAGAGTTTCGCGAAGTCGTGCGAAGAAAGGGAGCTGCGCCTACCTCCTGCACCTTCTGCCGCGACGGAAGGAGGTGCCCGCTCAACCGCCGGCAGGGGGCGGGTGCCTCGGTGGGCGGTCGAGAAGAACCTTCGGCAGCGTCGGGCACAACAACTCCAAGCACAGGGCCGGCGATGCCGTACCGACCCCTCGGAGGCGAGGGAGACTGGACTCGAGGATGTTTCGCCTGTGGCACCATAGGCGATTCTTCCGCGGCGCTAGCGGTCGCAGCTCCTGTCGCGCCTTCGGTCCCTACCACCCCGGGCGCGTCCTTCGCAGCCGCCGTGGGTGGCAAAGCACCGCCGGCCGCACCACTCTCGCCAGGAGGGACGTCCCCCCCAGGTTGGCAGGTTCTGGCCCAACGAAGCCCGTACGTATGGCCTCAACAGCGTCGGCGGGTGGTGCCGCCAAGGGGCTCGAGATGACGCACCCACCCGAACTGGTCTGGCCAGACGCATCGCTGGTCGCACGTCCCGTCCCAGCGACACCAGCCGCCGAAATGGCTGGCGGGCTGGGTACGGCAACCTCAGAGCAGGCCCGGCGCCGCGAAGGCAATACCCCCGCTTGGCTACCACCGCCACGATGGTCCGGAATCCCTGCGGAAGCCTCGGTCGGCACTGCGCGCTCGGGCACAGCAATGCCCAGAACCTCGCACGTGCGATTTATCCGCCCCTGCTTCGCCGCTTTGGTCGCGGCCTCACGCAGCTTGTGCTCCTTGAGCATGTACGGACCCAGGAACGCCACAACCGCGCGCTCCGCATCTTCTAGCCAGGCACTGCACAAAAGACAAGTCTTATCAGGCAAGGACTACGCAGACACAAATGGGTGCGTACCAACGCGCTGCACGACTTACAAGGAGCAGAGGGCGGAAGCAGGCAAGACAGTGGCGGGCGAACCCCGTCCTCTCGGTCGTCACCCCGTCGCGTGTACTTCCACCGGGAGGAGAGGGGCGCCACCCCGTACATCGTAAACTCTTCGGCCAAGTCGCGCATACTTAGCCGGCGCGCAACGCCGGCAAGCCTCCATAGCCTCTGTGCGTCGTTAGCCTCCGGCTTCACACTTGGCGAGATATTGAACGAGATTGGCCCACCTTGGCACAGCAGGCCGCTCGCGCTGGTCACAATGTAATAAAACCACCGCCGCGTCCAACCGGACTCCCACCTCCCCAAGGTGGCCGACGCAGGGAATAGCGTCGTGCAGGACGCTCACAGCACGAAGTCCACGCCGCCAAAGTTGGATACAGCCCCCTCCCCGACTTTCTTGGGTCGGTAGCATGCGTCGTGCAGGGTGACGAACAGGCTCGCGCTGGGACGCCGGCCTTCTGTCCGTGCCGCCCACGAAAAGACAGCTAGGTGGACTATGGCGTTTGGCGTCAGCTGTGCTAATTCCAACTCGTAAGCCCGCAGGACCTCGCCCACAAACATCGTTGAGGGCATTTGAAGGCTGGCGTCGAAAAACGCGACGAAAATGATCGCCTCCATCTCCCGGGGCCTCGGCTCCGTCTCGTCGCGACGGGGTAGGCGAGCCCCATCACGCTCCTCGATCTTCCCTTCCCGTACAAGCCGCTGCAGCGTCTCTTCGGTTACGCGACTCCTCCCCAACACACGGGAGCAGCGGCCCCCCGAGTATTCCATGGCGTCCCACCGCCTGTCGGCACGTGAACGCCCCGCAGCACCAGCTCGTACTCAGAAGGGACAGACAATTCGTCCCGGCTAGGTAAGGAGCCGCCGCCGGGATGGTAGGAGATATCGTCCTGGCCGGCCATTGTGCTCTGCGATCAGGGCAAAAGGAACAAGGTGGGAGCAAGTTGCGCTATTGTCAGAACAAGCAGAGCCAGGAGACAGGCGAGACAGAACGTCCCCACTACAACGGTGGCACCTTATGAAGCCCGTCCGCCTTCCCCATGGCTACAAGCGCAGCCAGATTAACCCCCAGCGGTTCGACTACCCACGGCTTGGAAAAAAGAACCGCCAGCACTTTGAGGAGCGTGCCTGGTAGGTGGCCAGACAGCGCGCAACGCCAACGGGCGCTCGCCACGCGTCCCGCTTTCCTGGGGAAGAGGCGAACTGCCGCAGTCACACAACCGCTCACATCCCACGACGCACCAATCACAAGCCGCCGCATGCCCCATCCACGGGAAGGCGGACGGCATGACAGGATAGCCTGTGCCCTGACAGGCCAGGCGTCGGCACGATTCCAGGCTGCATTAAAAGCGCACAACCAGACCGCGGGGTCATAACAGCTTCGAAGCACACCGACGCTGGCGGCGCGAGGCCCGCCTCCACCACCGCATACTTCGACTAGGCGCCAGCTCCGCTGCCACCCGTTCGGAGGGTAGGGGACGGAGCGCACGCACGCCTACATCGACTAGGCGCCAGCGGCGCGCGCGTCTACTTCGACTAGGTGCCAGCTCCGCTGCAACCCGTTCGGAGGGTAGGAGACGGAGCTCACGCGTCTACTTCGACTAGGCGCCAGCTCCGCTGCCACCCGTTCGGAGGGTAGAGGACGGAGCACGCGCGCGCCTACTTTGACTAGGCGCCAGCTCCGCTGCCACCCATTCGGAGGGTAGAGAACGGAGCGCGCGCGCGCCTACTTGGACTAGGTGCCAGCTCCGCTGCCACCCGTTCGAAGGGTAGGGGACGGAGCGCGCACGCGTCTACTTCGACTAGGCGCCAGCTCCGCTGCCACCCGTTCGAAGGGTAGGGGACGGAGCGCGCGCACGTCTATTTGGACTAGGCGCCAGCTCCGCTGACACCCGTTCGGAGGGTAGGGGACGGAGCACGCGCGCGTCTACTTCGACTAGGGGCCAGCTCCGCTGCCACCCGTTCGGAGGGTAGAGGACGGAGCGCGCATGCCTACTTGGACTAGGCGCCAGCTCCGCTGCCACCCGTTCGAAGGGTAGGGGACGGAGCGCGCGCGCGTCTACTTCGACTAGGCGCCAGCTCCGCTGCCACCCGTTCGGAGGGTAGGGGACGGAGCGCGCGCGCGCCTACTTCGACTAGGCGCCAGCTCCGCTGCCACCCGTTCGGAGGGTAGGGGACGGAGCGCGCGCGCGTCTACTTCGACTAGGCGCCAGCTGCACTGCCACCCGTTCGCAGGGTAGGGGACGGAGCGCGCGCGCGTCTACTTGTACTAGGCGCCAGCTCCGCTGCCACCCGTTCGAAGGGTAGGGGACGGAGCGCACGCGCGTCTACTTCGACTAGGCGCCAGCTCCGCTGCCACCCGTTCGGAGGGTAGGGGACAGAGCGCGCGCATCTACTTGGACTAGGCGCCAGCTCCGCTGCCACCCGTTCGAAGGGTAGGAGACTGTGTGCGCACGCGTCTACTTCGACTAGGCGCCAGCTCCGCTGCCACCCGTTCGGAGGATAGGGAACAAAGCGCGCGCGCATCTACCTGGACTGGGCACCAGCTCCGCTGCCACCCGTTCGAAGGGTAGGGGACGGAGCGCGCGCGCGTCTACTTCGACTAGGCGCCAGCTCCGCTGCCACCTGTTCGGAGGGTAGGGGACGGAGCGCGCGCACGCCTACTTCGACTAGGCGCCAGCTCCGCTGCCACCCGTTCGGAGGGTAGGGGACGGAGCACGTGTGCGCCTACTGCGACTAGGCGCCAACTCCGCTGCCACCCGTTCGAAGGGTAGGGGACGGAGCGCGCGCGCGTCTACTTTGACTAGGCGCCAGCTCCGCTGCCACCCGTTCGAATGGTGCGGGACGGAGCGCTCGCGCATCTACCTTAGCTGCCAATACAAGCATCGGCTTCGGCTACGGCCACAGACCCTGGGACCTGCTGCACACCAAGGCTCCGCAAGTTCGGAGAAGTTCACAGGCCGCACGGACGGAGGGGGCCAAAGGACTCGGCAACATGGCTTCAGCCCTGTGAAGCCCTTCACCATGAGAGGCTCCTGTTGTAGGGGTGGCCCCCACCTAAACCCAGCAGGCCTGTTAGAAGGTTATAGGGCCCAAAATGGGACATATGTAATGGCTTAAATACCCCCGGCAGGGAGGTACCGATGTAAGGGCACATTTGTAAAAGCACAGCCCATATGAATATATATACCAAGGGAAGACTAGGGAGCAGGGGGATCACTCTCTCCCAACTCTCCACTACCACATCTCTCTCTATTTGGTCTGTAACCACAACACCATGCATGAGGAGTTAGAAAATTTCGAGAGAAACAAAGTCTGGTCGCTTGTTGAGCCCCCGCGAGGTCACAATGTCATTGGAACCAAGTGGGTGTCCAAGAACAAGCAGAGTGAGGATGGGGTAGTCATTCGAAACAAGGCTAGACTGGCACTCAGCGGGTGAATGGCCCTGAAAACCACAAGTCTGGCATATATGAACAACTGGAGAGTGGGCGCCTAATAAAGAACTGTAATGATCATGCCCGCTCTCTAACACGACTCCTCGCTCTAAAGCATAGCGCTCTAACTGACGAGACAATAGATTTACCTGTTCTTGAAGAGTATCATAAGTACTAGGGGTGCTCATATAACCACAAGAATCAGAATAGTAAGCCATAGCCTCAATAAGTACCAATATCAATCAACCTGCGAGAATGGATACGAAAAATCGCGCAAGAGAGAAATAACTAGGGAAAGGGTTAGGGGTTAGCGAGATATCACAAATATGAAAAATGACAAAATAAAAGACAGGTCAGCACAAACACAAAACAAGCAAAAGAAAACAAACGACCTAGTCTATAGCCTAACACTGTCACTCAAAGCTAATCCCCGGCAACGGCGCCAAAATGCTTGATCGTGCAAAAATAGCACACCCGCAAGTGCACGGGTTGCCACTGAAATAGCGGCGAGTGTCGTGTTCTCCACAAGGACTGGACTGAGGCTACAGGTGCTTAGCTAAAGCTAGGTCAAACGAAACGGGAGAGAAAACTAAACTACTAAACGAACTCTAACCCGCACGATCAAAACGACGAACGAACCAAACAAACGAAAGACGACAGGACGAACAACCGTACGAATGGACGTCGTACGACCGGACGAACAACACGATGACTGACTACACGAACAAACACATACGAACTACAACGACTACAAGAACAAACGACACGGCAAGACTAAACGAACGAACACGACTACCGATCGACGATCTACCTAGCAAACGACCGCAAGAAAGAAAGAGGAAGAGAGACGAGAAGCAATAGGGGAGGGTTAGAAGCACGGAGGGAGAAAACGATCGGCAGCTAACTAGACGACGACGGCAGGACAACACAAAACTACAAACACACGCACGACTTAACTATCGAGCAACCGCTGAGAAAAGCAAAGAGGGAGGGTTTAGAAGCAAAGGGAGGTTGAGACAGCACTTGGGGAAAAGAAACGGTCGCCGAATCGCTAATCTGTGCAAACAAACACAAGGTGATCCACTGATACTAACTCTGACATCTAACACACAACTCGACAGACAGAGCTAAATATAAATGACAATTACTAACATAAAGATCACTAACATCAACACATATAACAAAATGTAGGATTGATTGAAGAATTAAACCACTGGCAACAGGAATATATGATAATTTCTAGAACACATTAGCAGAGCACAATCACATGCACACATCACAAATGACAGAAATTAATCCACAATTCAGCATCACAGTGCAAATGGTAAATAGCAGTTAACAGATTAATAGTAATTATCGTGAACAGTAATTAAGAAAAAAGCAACAAGAGGATTTGGAGGTAAACCGAGCAGCATAACAGTAGCAGGGGAAGCAGGGCAGAGGATGAGCTGTCGGTGAAGTGAACAGAGGAAGGAAGGGTCGGTGGAGAAGATGGAGATCGGCTGAGGCGGCGCTCGGTGAAGAGGAAGTCGAGGTGGTCGCCGGCGTTGAAGTGGAAGGCGGCGCCCAGGGTCGTCGGTGAAGGGGATGCAGCGGAGGAAGAAGTCGAAGAAGTCCCGGTGCAGGGCGGCGAAGAACCGGAGTTGATGAGGCCGTCGGTGTCGGTGTAGACGCCGGCGGTGAGGGGGGCGTGGTGGAGCACCAGTGGTGGCTGTAGAGCGGCGTTGAGAGTAGGGAGGCGGCTGAGAGAAGTGAAGATGGTGGCGCGCCGGCGAAGGGAGGTGATTTGGGGGAGAAACGGCGGCCAAGATGAGAGGCGCTGATGGAGGATGCGGCGGTGAAGAAGTGGCGGGTGGCGGCGCTGAAATGGGGCAAGAGGAGACGCGGCGAGTGGGGAAGGGAAAGGAGAAGGAAAGCGCGGTGGAGGTGTTGGTAGCGCGGTGGCGAGGCAAAGAGGAGGCGCGGAGGAGGAGGAGCGCGGGCGCACCGGAGATGGCGGCGCAGGTGAAGAACAAGCGGGGGCGGCGCACGCAGCACGGGTGGAGAAGGGGTAGCTGGATGTGGAGAAGAAGGAGGAGAGGCGGCGGAGTAGGGGGGCGCGCGGCGAGCTACGGCGGAAGGAGAGCAGAGGGGCTAGAGGGAAGAGAAGCAAAGGTGAGGCAAAGGAAGACGAGGCGGCGGAGTGAGGAGGTGAAGGTTCTGTGGAGTGGAGACGTGGTGGTGTGGCGGCCGGAGATGGAGAAGGAGGGGTTGCGGATGGAGAAGGCGCTGGAGGTGAGCTGCCGAAGGGAGTTGAGAAGGGAGACGGGAGGCGCTGGTGGCGGTGAAGGGAGGCAGCCGGTAGATGGTGCAGTGAAGGAAGAGCAGGAGGAGAAGGTGGGGATGCCGTGGAAGAAGAGGAGAGTGGCGGCCGGAGAGGGGAAATGGGGGAAGAGAGCAAAAGGGAGGCGCAGATGCAGAGCGGCGACGCAGAGGAGAAGAATGGAGGCGCGGCGGTGGAGAAGTGAGGCAAGGGGGGAAGCGGAGAAGGGAGAGCTGCGGGTGGAGAGAGGTGGTCGCCGGCGAGGTCTGGCCCGGCCCTCGCCGGTGCCGGAGCTAGGGGAGGAGAGGAGTAAAGGATGGTTAGGGGAGAAAAAGAGAAAACCGGGCTCCAGGATTTCCCACAGGCGGCGCCGGCTTTGAGGGAGGGAGATTGGGGTTTTGGCACTTTGCAGTTTAGTCCTCCTAATATCTAGGGTTTACAAATCAGTCCATCTCCCATTTCATTTCTTCTTTTCTGGCCCTTGGAAAGTCCGATTTCATCGCAAACAGATCCTACGCATTCATGTCGATGCACACATCTGTACAGAGCAGTCCAAATTTGTCGTTTATGCGCCTAGATCGCGCCGGCCTGTGGAAAAGCACAAAAAAGTGTAAAACAGTCCATTTCGAGCAATTAAATATATAAAAGCGTGTAAATGATGATAAATGGTCCCAAAATGCGAAAATTAAGAGGGTAAAATGGCATGTAAATATATGCAAATATGACGCATGTCATATCCCCAAGCTTAAACTTTTACTTGTCCTCAAGTAAATGGCGTGATATTATCGAACCCGGACAAATTATCATGGTAAAAGACTAGGTAAATACATGTAATAAGTCAAGAGGCATATAGCAATGTAAAATGAGATTATCTAACTCAAGTTTTGAGGACCATCCAAGATGAGAATGAATCAAGCAAAGATGTCGAAGTGATAACTATAGCATTCGACCAAATCAAGTTACACACGAAAGTGTCGAAATACACTCAAGTGATCACATGAATCCAACCAAAATTGTAAGGCATCGGAACTAGGTATAACATCAAGAATGAGCATAGGAAAGGGGTCATGCTAAGGCATATGCTATTTGAGACAAAGAGACTAATACTTGCATGATATTTATGAAAAAGCCCACACTTGAGCCATGATACTTAATTTTTGTTGATTTTTAGCAATTTAAAAACACACATTGGGCACTTGTGCCACTTATTCAAACCCTTGGGCAAACATTGCCGCTTATTCACACTCACACTACACTTGGGCAAAACTTGCCACTTATTCAACACATTTCCAAAGCAATGTGACATAGTCACTTATTCCACACACTCACACTTTGCATAACAATTTTTTTTCTTCTTTTTTATGATTAAGCATCTTTAACCGGTTTTCATTAATGCTAAGTAACACATGTCCCGAGACATGGATACCTAGATAAATCAACCAAGTTATTGGCTCAAGATAGGACTACCTCTTTCAGAAATTAACATTCAAGCACAGTATCAATATCTAAAATAACATATGCCAAAGCATGAAACTAAGATATGATCATTCAAGAGGCTATGACTAGAACCAATTCAATCCGCAAATGGTTAAAACACATGCGTAACTCGCAATGAATCAAATGCTATAGGATTATAAGGTTTCTAAGCACATCAAGGATAATAAACAAAGCTCAAGCTCTATAAAATGATGCCAAGTGACTTAATACATACAAGGAACTAGTGACAATATAGCTCAATTAAGAAAATTTCGACATGACCTTTCTAGATTAATCGAAGCATGGGCTCACATGGCCAATGTATACAATCAAGCATAACATGAGAGCAATGGTAAAGGTCATATATCATCAACATATGCAAAAGAATGACCACATATCATCAACTACACGACAATAAGCTCAAATACTCACAAATATACTACAAACATGCTAGAACATCATCCATACACATACAAGTCCTCCCCCAAGCTTAAATTGAGCAATGAATCAAGAATGCGCTTAAAGGGGTAAGAAACAGCTCACCGGGCGTATATAATGCAGTGGAAGTAAACAAATCATCCCGTGGCTTCTCGCACGTACAAGGATGAAGATCTAGCACGGGACCTGAAATAAAAAGAAAGAAAAGAAAAGAAAAGAAACCAACAAAAACTAACAAAAGGTATGGAAATAAAAAGATAAAGAAATGCTCATTTGGATGTAGCGGGAGGAAGGCCAAGGACGGGACATGGAAAAGGCACATGTCCGCCCTCATGAAACAGCATGCCTCAAAATCCACCAGGATCCCAAGGAATATCGACTCGAGTCAAGTCCACTCGCAATCGATGATACACAAGCATAACCCTGGAAACAAACTCAAAAACATGGCAAGTATGTGTGATAGGGTCGACGCCCTCTAAGTCATCAATAGAATATCCAATCACGTAAGCATATCGATAAAGTACATCATGAGGACTATAAGCGAGATGAGCACAATCAGTAATAGAGTATGTCTCGTCAGAGCCAAGGAAATCAAACCTGAGGTGGTCGGGGAAGAGTTTCCATACTACCTGAAATGTAGGTGAAGTAGAGCGTAAGGTAGTAGAAACCTCCAGAGGGGCGATGTCGACGAAGGAAGTAGCTGGTGGTGGATCAATAGAAATGTGCTCCTCCTCAACATCGGAAGCAGCCCCCTCATCAAGATGTGGAACCTCAGAACTCAAAAGCATATCCATAATGAACTCGTCATCATCTGGCACAAAGCTCTCATCATCTAAATCTAACTCATCACAACTCAAGAGTGGATCTACCGCAAACTCATCCTCATAGTCAGGAGTGTAACAATCATCATCAGGAAGTAGATCCTCATCATCTAGCTCAATCATCTCTCTCTCAGAGTCAATAGGCAAAGGATCTGACTGAGGTGCCTCAAGGTGTATATGTAGTGTCTCCAACAACAGGCCCTCGCTAGCAAGATCAAGTGTAAGACTGATAGGCTGACACTCATCTCTATCCAGAACTATCTCTGTGGTGCTAATGGAAGGCTGCGAAATGGTAAAACTATCCACACAAGTAGAACTGGTGCTCATAATCGCCTCAATCTCATCCTGAATCGCCATCGCACGATCACCACCAGGAGGTACAGTCATCAGTTCCTTGCATAATGCATCAAGTCTGGCAGCCTGATCTACATGTGAAGGAGGTGGCTCATGAGACTGCTCTAAGGACTCAGACATAGGAACTGTAAACTGGCTCGGTGAAGGCATAGGTAAACTACAGGCAGGAGGTGTCGGATCTAATGAGAAGTCACTACTCATTCTTCTCTCGGAATCTCCTATAATCCTAGAAATCCTCTCCTCAAATCTGGTCAACTGATCGAGCTCAGGAGTAGGAGTTTGATGCTGAGGTACAGGATAGTGCTGATGTGACCAATGAGAAATATCCTGATCTCCAAATCTAAAACCCTTCAATGGTATACTAGAAGAAAATGATGAAATATCAGGGTTGTTGTTTCCATATGACAAACTCGAGTGCTCAGGCCATCCAGGGTGATAAGTGTCATGGTATGGCCCACTCGGCTGAGCAAAGCTCATCCCGTAACACTCTGGAGTGGACAAATAACCACACTGGCACTCAGCGGGTGAATGGCCCTGAAAACCACAAGTCTGGCATATAGGAATAACTGGAGAGTGGGCGCCTAATAAAGAACTGTAATGATCATGCCCGCTCTCTAACACAACTCCTCGCTCTAAAGCATAGCGCTCTAACTGACGAGACAATAGATTTACCTGTTCTTGAAGAGTATCATAAGTACTAGGGGTGCTCATATAACCACAAGAATCAGAATAGTAAACCATAGCCTCAATAAGTACCAATATCAATCAACCTGCGAGAATGGATACGAAAAATCGCGCAAGAGAGAAATAACTAGGGAAAGGGTTAGGGGTTAGCGAGATATCACAAATATGAAAAATGACAAAATAAAAGACAGGTCAGCACAAACACAAAACAAGCAAAAGAAAACAAACGACCTAGTCTATAGCCTAACACTGTCACTCAAAGCTAATCCCCGGCAACGGCGCCAAAATGCTTGATCGTGCAAAAATAGCACACCCGCAAGTGCACGGGTTGCCACTGAAATAGCGGCGAGTGTCGTGTTCTCCACAGGGACTAGACTGAGGCTACAGGTGCTTAGCTAAAGCTAGGTCAAACGAAACGGGGGAGAAAACTAAACTACTAAACGAACTCTAACCCGCACGATCAAAACGACGAACGAACCAAACAAACGAAAGACGACAGGACGAACAACCGTACGAATGGACGTCGTACGACCGGACGAACAACACGATGACTGACTACACGAACAAACACATACGAACTACAACGACTACAAGAACAAATGACACGGCAAGACTAAACGAACGAACACGACTACCGATCGACGATCTACCAAGCTAACGACCGCAAGAAAGAAAGAGGTAGAGAGACGAGAAGCAATAGGGGAGGGTTAGAAGCACGGAGGGAGAAAACGATCGGCAGCTAACTAGACGACGACAGAAGGACAACACAAAACTACGAACACACGCACGACTTAACTATCGAGCAACCGCTGAGAAAAGCAAAGAGGGAGGGTTTAGAAGCAAAGGGAGGTTGAGACAGCACT
Organism: Dendrocalamus latiflorus; assembly: GCA_017311315.1. Lineage (NCBI taxonomy): Eukaryota > Viridiplantae > Streptophyta > Magnoliopsida > Poales > Poaceae > Dendrocalamus > Dendrocalamus latiflorus. Next base: position 16,009,852 of record CM029662.1, read on the forward strand.
GGGGAAAAGAAACGGTCGCCGAATAGCTAATCTGTGCAAACAAACACAAGGTGATCCACTGATACTAACTCTGACATCTAACACACAACTCGACAGACAGAGCTAAATATAAATGACAATTACTAACATAAAGATCACTAACATCAACACATATAACAAAATGTAGGATTGATTGAAGAATTAAACCACTGGCAACAGGAATATATGATAATTTCTGGAACACATTAGCAGAGCACAATCACATGCACACATCACAAATGACAGAAATTAATCCACAATTCAGCATCACAGTGCAAATGGTAAATAGCAGTTAACAGATTAATAGTAATTATCGTGAACAGTAATTAAGAAAAAGCAACAAGAGGATTTGGAGGTAAACCGAGCAGCACAACAGTAGTAGGGGAAGCAGGGCAGAGGATGAGCTGTCGGTGAAGTGAACCGAGTGGAGGAACGCGCGTAGGCTACGATAGCAGAAAATAAAAAATTTCTACCGCGCACACCAGGACATCATGCTAAGAAGGGATCATAGATCGTTACCACTAGACGCGCAGCGCAGCGGAAGAAGAGTTGGAGAAGCCGATCCAACCACGCGCGCTCGAGGTAGTAGTGGAAGTAGCCGATCGTCCCGAACAGATCGTCTCCTCCACGCGATCAACCACACCACGAGCAGATCCAATCTGTAGTTTGTTGATGCCGATCAACGCCGCAACGAGCAGCGCCTCCACCGGTATCCACACGTCCGGGGCTGGAACTCCGATCGCGAGTGTACCAGCACTCGCGAGCGGCTAGGGTTTGGCTCGGGAGGTGGCGGCTAGGGTTTTGTTCGGGAGGAACATATGCGTGCATCCCTCAGCCCCCCCGCCTCCAAATATATAGACCTCCTCACTTGGGCCTCGTGGACCGAGGCCCAATAGGAGTCTATCCGGATCTCTATCCGAATTGAGCCCACATCCGAATCACATTCGAATTAGTGTTCCAACCCGTTAAGTGTGCGACCCTGTAGGTTCACGTATACTTGGTCGCGACCCGGAAACACCTTTCCGGTCACCCTGTTAATAGCGGCCTCTAGCAAGACATATTAACCCCAAAGTATACGTAAAGATCATATCGGCTGAACCTGTAATGTTCTCATGTACGAATCCTTTTGCCTCACGATATAGATTAAGCTCAAGGCGAGACCTGTGTCATCCTCTTAATGGCTCAATCACTCTCTCGATTCCGTGATGGATTATAAACTTGTGATTGACTCCTCAATCACATTGGCATGGCCATGCACTTTCATAATCCATTACATCGAGGGGCCCAGAGATATCTCTCCCATAAGGAGGGGCAAATTCTATCTTGATCATTCACATCCCACTACATGTTTCATAGCAAACCCGAAGACTACTTTTATGACTACCCAGTTACGGAGTAGTGGTTAGTAGTCCCAAAATAGGCTACTACGCATGTTGGGAACCATGATGATCTCAAGTCTAACGATTCTACATAAACACTACTTGAGACCAACTAATGACACATGGAATCTCTGCAGTGTCTCATGGCGGGTCTATCCAACATATGTTCACTAACACATGTCCATATTATTGATTTGGTATCTCCATACCATGATCCATGAGACATGATCATCAATCAATACATATGCTGATCTTTGAATCATATATGTTCCTCATATGATATATGATCAGGGATCATTTAGAAATAGCAACATTTTGGCATTAAGAGTCTCATGAATAAGTCACATACTCATTGATCAATAATGATAATGTCTATTTCAAGGAACAAAGCAATGTATCATAAACATAGTATGTGATATATTCAACATCTCCATGTTGCCTCTAGGGCATATCACCAACAGTCTCCCACTTGCACTAGAGTCAACCATGTAGGTATCTAATACCCATTGCCCTAGTGTGAGCCTCATGCTTTGGCTGGGGAAGCGGCTTTGTCAACGGATCTGCAATGTTCAAATCCGTTTGTACTTTGCATATCTTCACATCGCCTCTCTCCACAATCTCGCGGATGAGATGAAATCGCCGTAGAATGTGCTTGGACTTCTGGTGCGATCTAGGCTCCTTGGCTTGCGCAATGGCCCCACTATTGTCACAGTAGAGGTCCATTGGGCTGGAGGCACTAGCCACCACACCAAGCTCAGAAACAAATTTCTTGATCCAAACAGCCTCTTTAGCAGCTTCAGAAGCTGCTATGTACTCGGCCTCTGTTGTAGAATCAGCAACCGTCTCCTGCTTGGAACTCTTCCAGCTCACCGCACCGCCATTCAGGCAGAACACAAATCCAGATTGCGATCTAAAATCATCTTTGTCAGTTTGGAAGCTAGCATCGGTGTAACCATTTACAACGAGCTCTTCCTCACCCCCATAGACGAGGAACACATCTTTAGTTCTTCTCAAGTACTTCAAGATGTTCTTTACGGCAATCCAGTGACTTTCACCTGGATCTGACTGGTATCTACTTGTAGCACTTAAAGCATACGAGACATCTGGACGTGTACAAAGCATGGCA